>JARYGA010033943.1:0-40233 GCA_030545235.1 Helianthus tuberosus | reverse complement strand
ACAACTTTGTAGTGAGGACAATCTGTTTGATGATATGCCAGACCCATAAAACGGATTGTTTTAAGAACTTTAAGACCTCCGCAGATGGGTGGGATGAGTGCCAATTGTTTGGTGGTGGGATTAAATACGTAATACTTAAGAGCACTTTTGCGGCCTTTGGGGCCGCGGTCAGTGCAGCAAAGTAGTAAGCCATTACAAGATTGCACGATTCTGACATCGGGAAGATCAAAGTAGGAATCAAGAGTACTAAAAGGAGGAGTGGTTGGGTTATCAACATCAAAGGGGAGATATTTATCGTAAGCAAAAAGACCAGGGGATTTAGAAAGGTTATCATACCTTTGGGTGAGATGGCTGTGACTCAAAAGCGAATGCCAGTGTTTGGAAACAGATTTGAAGCGAAGGATAGAGGTGACAGGGAGCCGGAGGAGAATTTCGGTTAAAATGTCATCATTGGAACAAATCAAAGCTCCAGATTCAACCGATTGATGATCAGAATCCTCCGTGGAAGCTTGTGAGAAGGAGGGTTTAAGGGTTTTCTTGATTCTGGTGTTCACCATTTTTTTTCTTCTGGAGTGAGTGATTTCGAGAGTGTTGAAGAAAATGAGCATCTATGTGTTCTTGAATTCGCCTCTGGTGCTCACCGTTAGGGTTTCCACTTTCCACCAGTGAGGAGTACACAGTAGTAACAGTACATATATATTGGATTCGAGGGATGGAGAAAAAGAAGCGGGTCGGGCCAGGCCCAAAAACGTTACCATTGACCACTGAGTTGGATTTGAGGAAATGAATAATGAAGAAAAAGAAGTGGGCCGGGCTCAAGATGGACAGCCTAAAAAAATTATTTTCTGGCAATTGAGTTATTATCAAATCTTATGTAGGGTGTGGGGGCTTGGGTTGGGTTGGGCTGGGGGCTTTGCTCGACATGTGACGATTATAGGCTCCACCAGACCATCCCACAAAAGTGGGGTGTGGAAGCGGCGTGGGTTGGCAGCGTTGGGGTGCTAAGTTGGCTGGCTTTATATTTTTTTTTATATATTGAGAATTTATAAAATAAAATACAAACTTATATTATTTTAAAAAAAAAAGTTACATAACATCCTAAAAATTAAAAAAAAAAACTACTTATTAAATCCTAAAAAAATTAAAAAAGTAGTTAATAATTCCTAAAAAAAATCAAATTACAAAGTTCGATAAATATTAACGTGGGGAATCCACTTAAATTTCGGATTCCTGTCGTGCCTCCACTCGATCTTCACGATCTCCATTCGATCGTTGTGGCTCAGGTCCCCCGCAGGGACACGGTCGAAACAAACTTTAAAACGATCCAGCTTCGATTTTTGTTCATGCCACTTGTGTTGGCAGGCGTTTAAAGTGTGGCGAGTGTTACCAACGTGTTGTTGGTATTGTTGGAATGCTTGTCCCCAATACGCGGTTTGACCGCGTTGTAACGTACATTGTGCATCGACGATCGAAGTGACAAGCACGATTTCTTCCTCCTCCTCCGTCCAGTGCACCATTTTCGTTTTTGTTGTTTGGTTGAAAAAAATTAGTTGTTTGGTGTGAGATTGGTTGAAGAAGTTTTGTAAAAATTTGTTGGTGTGGGGGGTATTTATAGGTAAAAATTGGTAAGTATTTTTAAAAATTTGATTTTTAACATTGAAACCGCCATGGCTGACGACTATGGCTAGCGGTCCAAAATTGAACAACCAATCCTATCTAGCCAGCGCACCCCCCTTCCCCCGCGGCCAACGCCGGCCTTCAAAGCGACGCTGGCTGGGCAACGCCAAAGCCAACGCTGGCACGGAATGGGTTAGCCAGCGTTGCCTGACTTCCCCCGCCCCATAAACGCCCCCACTCCCCGCAACCTTATATATTGGAATTCTCAATCACTTACATACGTATCTTTACTACAGCTATGATGCCATTGCAGCTTACTAGCAAAACAAATCAATTTGTATAGTCCTTTGTGGTTACGGTGTCGAATAGATCAACGTGTTATTGCCACAAGAGAAGCTTCTATAAAAATTCAGTATGAATATTTAGGAGTATATTATAAGATTTATGGACGCTATTAAAGATATTCAAACCACTCTTGGTCAAATTTATCTATTTCGAGAAATAGATTTAGGAACCTATTATAAGATTTATGGACACTATTAAAGCAAACCACTCTTGTTCATATTTATCTTTTTCGAGAAATAGAAAAAATCATCGTTAGTTTGAAGCCCTTTGGTCTCGAAACGCAAACAGGAGCCATACTATTCGTATCAACAAAGATTAAATAGTTTCATTTGGTTCGCATCTAGTGAAACACGTTAAATTACAATTTCTTTTGTATGATTTTTAATTTAATATATTGTTTTGTTATGAAATACTTTTTCTTACTCATAACATTATATAAATTATAATGGTGTTAGATATTTTAGTGTAATCGAGATTGACTTGTTGATCAAAGCAAATAATAATACACAGTGGCGGAACAAGAAAAACATTTCAGTGGTATCCCAATTTTTTTTGTCGTACATTTATACAATGTAATTTTTATTGTACATTCATACAATCAATTACATAATAACAACTAAAATTAGTAACTAGACCCTAGCCTAAAATCTTATTTTGTTCCTTCTATGCTAAAATACCTTTGCTTAGTCGATGACACAACCATAAACTTTTAACTAGGGTTCCTAATATACTAAAAAGAGTACATCGTGATAAAAACGTATTATAAGATACATATATAGGGTTAGGATATAAGGGTGTGGATCAAATAAAAAGTTTATTTTGGCTAGGAAGTATAGAAAGCAATAGGATTATGACATGTGGCAAAATTTAAAATAAAAAAGGAAGGGTATTTTAGTCAATCTTATCCTTTTCTTTTTCTTCCCAGTAACATCAAACCCCACCATATTCAAAACCCACAATCTTCAACAATTTCTTCACTTTCTATCTCAATAATCACCACATTATAGTGCGATTTTCGTCACGAATCATTGAATCAAACACCCGATCAACGTGTTCTTCAGCTTTTTTGAAGAAAACCCAGTTTAATTTCATACAGAATCTCGTTTTTCCTGTGATTTTGAAGATAATCACTCGATCCGTTCGATTCGATCGCTGATAAGTGTTTCTATCATTCAAATTTCGTCAATCGTTGAAGAAACGACTTCGATCCATGTAAGAAATTCTTTAATTTCATTTTTATGATCTGGGTTTTTGATTTAGTCATTGCGTTTTACGATATTGGCGGGGGTCCGGGGGCAGCGCCCCTGGTAGCAGGGTCCCAGGGGCGGCAGCCCCTGGCGGGGTCCAAGGGCAGAGAGTTTTATGTGTTTTCTGGCTATTGCGTTTTAGAAAAAACACATTTTTAAGTGTTTTTAGTCATTGTGTTTTAGGTAAAACACATTTTTGAAGTGTTTTTAGTCATTGCGTTTTAGGTAAAACACATTTTTAGGTGTTTTCAGTCTATTGCGTTTTAGAGAGAACACTTTCTTTTGTTTTTTAGGCTATTGTGTTATTTCTAAAACGCAATAGGCTAAAAACACAAAAGAAAGTGTACTTTCTAAAAAGCAATGGACTGAAAACACATAAAAATGTGTTTTACCTAAAACGCAATGCACAAAAAACACAAAGAAATGTCTTATTTCTAAAACGCAATAGCCAGAAAACACTTAAAATAACGCAATGGCCAGAAAACAAAAGAAATGTCTTATTTCTAAAACGCAATAGCCTAAAAACACAAAAGAAAGTGTACTTTCTAAAACGTAAAGGACTGAAAACACATAAAAATGTGTTTTACCTAAAACACAATGCACCAAAACCACAAAGAAATGTCTTATTTCTAAAACACAATGGCCAGAAAACACTTAAAATGTCTGTTTTCTAAAACACAATGGACTGAAAACACATAAAAATGTGTTTTACTTAAAACGCAATGCACCAAAAACACAAAGAAATGTCTTATTTATAAAACGCAATGGCAAGAAAACACTTAAAAACGTCTCCTTTCTAAAACGCAATGGCCTAAAAAAACAAAAGAAAGTGTTCTATCTAAAACGCAATGGACTAAAAACACCTCAAAAATGTGTTTTTCGCAATGACTAAAAACACTTCAAAAATGTGTTTTTCTAAAACGCAATGGCCAAAAAACACATAAAAATGTCTTAGTTCTAAAACGCAATGGCCTAAAAACACCAAAGAAACTGTTATCTCTCTAAAACGCATTGAACCAGGACAATAGTTTTGCCTGTGAATTGTCTGAACCAGGAAGTAGAGATCAAAAGGTTGTCTACGAATGCAGTTTTCCAGAGGCAATTTACAGAAAATTAAATTTTCTGATGCATTTTTATTAAAGCAATTTAATCGACCCCAGCCAGGGGCTGCCGCCCCTTGGACCCTGCTACTAGGGGCGCTGCCCCCGGACCCCCGCCAAGATCGTAAAACGCAATGACTAAATTAAAAACCCAGATCGTAAAAATGAAATTAATGAATTTCTTACATGAATCGAAGCCGATTCCTTCAACGATTGACGAAATTTGAATGATTCAAACACTTATCAGCGATCGAATCAAACGGATCGAGTGATTATCTTCAAAATCATCGAAAAAAACGAGATTTTATATGAAATTAAACTGGGTTTTCTTCAAAAAAGCTGAAGAACACGTTGATCGGGTGTTTGAATCATTGATTGGTGACGAAAATCGCACAATAATGTAGTGTTTGTTGAGATAGAAAGTGAAGAAATGGTTGAAGATGATGGGTTTTGAAAATGGTGGGTTTTGAAGTTACTGGGGAGAAGAAGGAAGAAGAAAGGATAATATTGACTAAAATACCCTTCCTCTTTATTTTAAATTTTGCCACATGTCCTAATCCTATTGCTTCCTATCATTCCTAGCCAAAATAAACTTCCTATTTGATCCTCACCCTATTATATGGTGTAAAATTAACACAAAAGTTCATTATAAAATATATATTAACTAGGTTATAACCCGTGGTACCCACGGGTCGCTCTATTTTTAAGGATATTAATATTTTATTAATTTATTAAAACGGTTTTTTTATAAAATTTGTGAGGATATATATTCAATAATTCAGTGTTACTCGTATATAAATATATAGGGTGGGAGTTGGCCACAAAGTCCATTTTTCCTACAAAGTGTACAAAGTCATAGAACACCACAATTTTAGCCATAAAACACACTCAAAACCCACAAATAACATAGTTAAGATTACTAAAACACCATATTCGTGGGTTTTGTGTTGTGTTTTGGATGATAAGGATTTGATTATCGAATGACTAATATTAGTGTGTTTTATGTTGATTATTATGTTGTGTTTTATATTCATAGTTGTACGATGGTGTGTTTGAAGTTTTTAAGGACTGTTAGGCTTTGAATATTGTGTTTTAGTAATCTTCACTATGTTATTTGTGGATTTTGAGTGTGTTTTATGGCTGGAATTGTGGTGTTTTATTACTTTGTACACTTTGTAGGAAAAATGGACTTTGTAGCTGAACCCCACCCTAAATATATATATATATATATATATATATATATGCAAACAATGCGATTTATCAATGGTAACAATTACCATATAATTTTCAACATATTTCCAGATAATTTTCTACGTATGTAGAATGATTCATACCAAGATGAAAGGATGATAGAACGTCTCGCCATTCTCTGTATACACATTTGAAGCAATGAATTAATATAGCATTTAGCTTGGTTAAAATCTCAAAGAGTAATATTTTAAAAAGAATATAAACCATTGTATGAATGAATGAAACATATAATGTATTACTAAGTATAATATATATATTAATAACCTAATTTATAGAAGTAAAATGAAAATGAACTTGAAACATAAATTCAATTTAGCCCATTTCCATCGATTGAAATGTTGAATACTATTTAATAGAATCAACTAAACCATTTAAATATTTGTTCAAAGTTATTGCAAATATTCCACTTTTTCAAAATGTTGAACCATCAATATCTTACCAATAATATAAAGATGTGATTTTTGTATTTTGAATTTTTTAAATACGTAAAAGTTGATTGCAAACATAACTTTAGTTGTAGTATTTAATTTAGAACCAATATTTCGCTGACTTTTACAAAACATATATTTAAAATTATTTCATTATTACTTAATAGATGGGCGATTGGAAGAGAATTTATTAATTAAAATTTGAATTCGTAAAAATTAAATCAAATTTCCATTCATAAACAAATGTTACGGTTGAGTAAGTTATAATAATTGATTTAATTTTGAATTATAAATACAAAATATATAAAGAATCCACATTAACATTTATAAAGGAATTACCATATTTCATTTTGAATTGGGTTTTTTATGTTTATTCAATTAGGCCCAAATTGATCTTATATATAAACAATCTAAATATCATACTGAATTATAGGTTTCAACTTTTTTACATAATGGTTTCTTTTCCTTTTGATATTCTACTGTTTGAGATTTTAATGAGGCTCATGCTAGATCCATTGATCGCTACAAATGTGTATGTAGAGAATGGCGTGACGGGCTGTCATCGTGGGAGTTTGTGTGGCTACACCTTAACTATGCTGAAGATTATCTGGTAATATATTATTGTTGTGTTTTACTTACATGCCATTTAAATTATTTTTTTTCAACATTGTTCTTATTACTTCAAAATTATTTTCCCTTTATCAACGCAGGAAACTCTCTGGGAGGATACCCCGTTGCTGTATAAAGTTGTTTATAAAGAATTTTTTCCTCCTGAAAATTTTCACAAAAGAATAGAAGAATACGTGTCAATGAATGAAGATAACACTACTAAGAATGAATTGATCATAAGTGATGATGTGCAGAAAAATGAAAATGGCAAACGCATTATTAGTGAAGTGAATGATGTTGATGCTACATTGTCTACCTCAACTACAAAACTTATGTTCTACATAGGCAACATTGGTGATAAAGACAATTAGTCTTTTGGAACATTTGAGTTATGGCTTCTTTGTTTAAAATAATAAGTGTTTCCTTAGTTTGAATAATACTTTCAGTTTTTATGTTATTTTGGATTGAACAAAAACATTTGTATTATGCCTTCAAGGAATCATTCAAAAAATAATAAGTCCACCGATTAAATATTTTAAAACAATTATACAATAAAGGTCAAACAACCTATTAAACATTAAAATAAACGTCACTATATTTAGAAAAAAATGAATGCCAATTAATTACAGCATCCGATTATTATTATTTAAATATATGATTAGATTTTAACAATAATATAAAATGTAAATTTGGCCGTCAATTAAGTTACTATAAAATGTAACTTTCGGAAATTTAAATATATTAGGACGTTATTAAGTTGGAGTAAACAATTAATAATTATTTATAAATGTTCATTTTTATTGTTAATTTTCCAATTTTGGGAAGAACAATATAGGTTTAATTTTTTTTTTAGAAATGTTATAACAATAAAAATTAACATATTCACATGTGGATGTTAAATCTGTTGAGAATTTACTTAACTTCTAAATTTCGTATTGTAAAATAGATAATTACATATTAGATACTTTGAATATATATACAAATTTAATATGATTTTCAACTTATATATCTATACTTCTATACTTCTATATAATACATATTGAAAGGATACAATTGGAATTTTACAACCTCAATCTAACAACTTAATTCAATAATCTCTAATTATTAAACTTCATTTAATAAACCTTGAGACATTATCAATAACTCCACTTTTTTGCCTGCTATATATTTAATATACATTAACGATTAATTATATTAATCATCGTCTTCACGTAACCGAACCATTTTAAATTGCATTAATATCATGGCCACACTTATTTTAAATTGCATTAATCACCGAACCATTTCTTCTTCCGTAAACGAACCATTTCATCTCTTAACTTAATTACCTTAGTCACGTAACCGAACCATTTTAAATTGCATTAATATCATGGCCACAATGATTTTAAAGTGCATTAATCACCGAACCATTTCTTCTTCCGTAAACCATTTCATCTCTTAAACATTGTCCAATAAATCGAATCATATAACATCAAAGGTAACCGAAAATTAATGGGTTGATTAATGGGTTCACACGATAAATCGGTATAAAATGCCACTCCGTAACAAACACGGGAACCTTTTCACACTCATACCGGCCCGCTCACAAGTTCGCTTCTTGACTCGCATGTGTTTCATCGGGATCTAATCGGACTTCTGCAGTTCACCACTCCGTAACAAACACGGGAACCTGTTCGCACTCATAGCCGCTCACGAGTTCGCTTCTTGACTCACATGTGTTTCATCAGAATCTAATCAAACTTCGGAAGTTACGACTGAATTCATACGGTCCATTCTCTTTCTAAAGCAGGTACCTTTTTTTCCTTAGATCGTTCCATGTTACTCCGTAACACGGGAACCTTTTCACACTCATACCCGCTCACGAGTTCGCTTCTTGACTCGCATGTGTTTCATCAGAATCTAATCGGACTTTGGAAGTTACGACTGAATTCATACGGTCCATTCTCTTTCTAAAGCAGGTACCATTTTTTTCCCTTATATCGTTCATGTTCAATTTTCAGTGCTTTTGATTAATAAAATGCTTGTAATATATCTATACAGATTTTGGAGTGTAGAAGATCTCATAAGAACTTTCTAAATTCATACTAAACTATGGCATATATATATGTATGGCATGCATGGGGAACAAAATAAGTAATTACAAACACGGGAACCTTTTTCACACTCATACCGGACGACGGCAAGCCGGATTTCTTCCTAACAATGACATGCAACCCAAACTGGCCAGAGATATGCGACAACTTATACCCTGGACAGGCTGCGCAGGACCGACCGGATCTTGTTTCGCGAGTTTTCCGAGCTAAATTAGAGTCACTCAAAGACCAACTCTTAAAAAAACATGTCCTCGGCGAGGTGAAGTCTTATGTCTACGTCATCGAGTTCCAAAAACGTGGTTTGCCACATGCCCATTTCCTCCTCATAATGTACCCACAACACAAAGTCAGTACCCCCGACCAGTACGATCAATTTGTTTCAGCTGAAATCCCTTGCGTAGAAAGGTTTCCCCAATTGCACGCAGTTGTCGTAAAACACATGATTCATGGACCCTGTGGCCCTCTACGAAAAAACAGTCCCTGCATGCAAGGAGATCCGAAAAAATGTCGCTTCCATTATCCAAGACAATTCAACGAACAAACGAGACAAGGAGAAGACGCATATCCATTGTACCGCCGACGCAACAACGGGATTAGGGTGGACGTTCGTGGGAAAACACTTGACAATAGATGGGTTGTCCCATATAACCCAACCCTGTTGATGTTATTCAATTGCCACATAAATATCGAGATATGCTCCAGTATAAAATCAGTGAAATATCTCTTTAAATATATTTATAAAGGTTATGACAAACAAGTCATCCAAGTAGAACCAGATGCCGAGAACATTATCATCGATGAAATCAGACGGTACCAAGATGCGCGCTATGTTTCACCCCCCGAGGCAATGTGGCGGATTTTTTCATTTAGCCTCTCCCTGATCTACCCGGCTGTTTTAACATTAACGCTACACCTCCCACAAAACCACATGGTGACATTTACTGAGCATTCTAACATCTCAGAAATTGTAGATAGGGAAAGGGGTAAAAAAACCATGCTCACTGCATTTTTCGAGAAAAATAGGATCGAACCAGCAGCAAGGGACCATTTGTACAAAGATTTCCCAAAACACTACACATGGAGTAAAAGTTCGTGCTCTTGGAACCGTAGAATTCACAAAGGACGAAAAGGTCGTATCGTTACCGCAAACCCGACAGAAGGGGAACGATACTACTTACGCCTCCTCCTGACAAATATCAAAGGGCCTACTTCCTTTGTACATATTCGCACGGTCAATGATGTTGTACATCCTACATTTCGCAAAACTGCACAACAACTAGGACTAATTGAAAACGACGACATCTTATCGCAATGCCTTGAAGAGGCGGCTATATTTCAGTTCCCCCATGCACTTCGCAGGTTGTTTGCAACCATATTGATATTCTGTGAACCTGGCGATGTTCGAAAGCTATGGACCGACCATTTTGATGCCCTTTCAGAAGATCATCGTCTACATTCTCAAAACATCGAACACATCAACAATCTGGTCCTAGCTGAAATCGAAACCAACCTACAATCAATGGGTAAAACTTTGAATGACTTCGACCTCCCGCGCATATCGCAACAACATCACAACCAAAACATAACCCACCGTGATATACAAGAGGAGTACAATATAGTTGTTGACCCCGCCCACTTAGATGCGAAGCACTCCCTTAACTGCGACCAAAAAAAGGCCTTCGATGAAATCATGAGACATGTCAATCACGTTCTACCAGGCGTCTTCTTCATAGATGGCCCGGGTGGAACAGGTAAAACATTCCTATACAAAGCATTACTCGCAGAAGTTCGATCACGTGGCCACATTGCACTTGCGACCGCTTCTTCAGGCGCTGCGGCAAACAACATGCCAGGTGGGAGAACAGCACACTCAAGATTCAAGATCCCAACTAAAGTAGAAAACAACTCGATGTGCGGCATAGTAAAATAAGGTGCACGTGCACAACTTATCAGGTTAGCAAAACTAATCATCTGGGATGAAGCATCAATGGCGACACGACAGTCTATTGAAGCCGTTGACAGGACCTTCCAAGACATAACAGGCGTTAACCTCCCATTCGGAGGAAAGATAATGGTAATGGGAGGCGATTTTAGGCAAGTCCTACCAGTAATTAGACGAGGCACACGAGCGCAAATCGTAGACGCCAGTCTACGCATGTCACCTCTTTGGTCCTTAACTAAGAAAATATGCCTCTCCATAAACATGAGAGCGCGTACTGATTCGTGGTTCTCGGAATTCCTTTTACGAGTCGGCAATGGAATTGAGGAGACCATAGATGGAAACCAAATCCGCATCCCCGACGACATGACAATCCCATTCACCACAAAGGAAAACTCCATCAAACAACTCATTCAATCCATTTTCCCCTCCCTCAACGCAAATGCCCAGTCCCCCGATTACATAACATCTAGAGCCATTTTAACAACAAGAAATGAGAGTGTCAACGAGATTAACAACCACTTAATTGACATTTTCCAAGGAGAGGACAGACACTACTATAGTTTCGATGAGGTTGATGATGACCAACACCATTTGTATCCTATTGAGTTCCTAAACTCACTAACAGTAAGTGGCATCCCACCACACAAACTACGCCTAAAAATTGGATGCCCAATTATATTGTTACGAAACATCGACCCGTCAAATGGCCTATGCAATGGCACCAGACTAATATGTAAACGGTTCGAGCGAAGTGTTATCGATGCGGAAATAGCGGTTGGAGAGCATAAGGGCAAACGGGTCTTCCTACCAAGAATACCCCTCACTCCCTCTGAAGACGATATGTTTCCATTCAAACTAAAAAGAAAACACTTCCCAGTTCAGCTTAGCTTCTCCATGACGATAAATAAAGCACAAGGGCAAACCATTCCCCACGTTGGTGTTTACCTCCCCGAACCTGTATTCTCACATGGCCAACTTTATGTGGCTTTGTCAAGATGCACAACAAGGCAGAACACAAAGGTATTAGTGCATCCAACCAACAGCCATAACAAAAACGGGGTTTTCACCTCAAATGTCGTCTACCAAGAGGTTTTACGCGACTAAAAACAAAGGTACATCACTTCATCCTAACATACACCATCATTTGCTACTCTTATCCATAACATTTGATTTTATTTCCCCAACATAAAAACATTCTTCGTTTATTCCAAACCATACAATACTAACCTCATGTCCCACATACTATAAATCTTGCAGTTCACCAAAGGAGGAGACAACAAGTATACCAACATCTACCTTACCTACTAATACAACATCCAAGCTACATTTCATCCGGTGTATTTACATGCAAATGATTTTCCTTTTCGAAATAAATATAGCATTGTTACTTTTCAGCACACTACATTTGTTTTCCGGAGCACTATTAGAATGCACACATACAAGGAAAAAAACTAAGAATAATCCAAATTGTTTAAAGCATTCAAATTAACAAATCATATGCACAGTGTCTACAATACGTATCAGCAAACATTATAATCCCGCAGCGTAGCGCGGGTTTCCCGCTAGTTAGTAAAAAACTATATTAAAAAATATATGTCATTTATTAAGACAATGTCATTTATATTTGAATATTATAAATCGAAAATTGTGAATAAATGGTTTTAATAAAACAAAACATAAAACTTATATTATTATTATTATTAATAAAAACAACCACCGACTCATCCAAAACAAAAACACACAATTTAAAACCACCGAACTACTAATTCTCATATAAAAAGTCATATTTCTGAAGCTGTTCAGGAGGCCAAAATTCTGCATAATGCTCATTAACAACATAGAAGCCTTCGTCTCGAAGATAATCATGAGTCCTTAAATGTTTAAAATCAGACATGAATATGAAGAAAATTTGTATAATCATAAGGAATATACTACAAATAAGATAAGAGAATATCTTACCAGATGATTTTCAACATAGGTAGAATGAAGAAGAAGAAACTCAAAGGATGATAGACCGTCACGCCATTATCTACTCATACATATAAATCTACTCATACATATAGGTATAGCCTGAAAAACAAAAAAAAAAAAACAAAACGAAAATTTCTTTGGAATAAAAGATAAAACAATACAATTCACTCCTTTAAAAAAATAATACGGAAATGTATGTACCTGTAGAAGCGATAGAGGATCAAGTATAGTTCTGATAAAATTCGAACCATGACGATACATGTTAACACAAACACGAAAAATCAGAAATAAGACTAAAGATCGAATAGTACTTGACACAAATACAATGAAATAACAACTTTAGAGCATGTATTTATAAAAGAAAATTGGCAAATCATTTATGTAAATAATTTATATAATAACTATTTATGTAAATTATTGAAGTCAATATTGGGCAAGAAAAAAAAAATAAAAGTAAATGTGTAATAATCATTTAACCGATTTAAAATAAATAATCAATAGTTAAATATTAAAATATCTATCACAGTCATACAATCATTTCATCTATACTAACCTGCAAAAAGAGTTCACCTTCATTCACATTGTTCAAGAACTCTTGAAACGACGGTTGAAGATTTGGTAAAGGTAATTTTCTGACTAAATCTCCGATCAACTCTTGTGCCGATTTTTTTTTGATTTACCAACTTAACTTGTCTTTAGTATTACAAATAACTCATCGGATGTTTCATTCCGCCGATTAATTACTACATAGACGTGAAATCGGAGTTTAGGTATTTGTTAAGTCCAAAGTTTAGTATGTTATGTATATTTAAAATGGATTATATGTATTGCATGTGTTTGGAAATATAGATTTTTTCGGTTCATAGTGTGATTTGGTTCATAGATTGTGTTCATATTCTTATGAAAATT
This sequence comes from Helianthus tuberosus, assembly GCA_030545235.1. Lineage (NCBI taxonomy): Eukaryota > Viridiplantae > Streptophyta > Magnoliopsida > Asterales > Asteraceae > Helianthus > Helianthus tuberosus. The sequence goes on along the minus strand of JARYGA010033943.1, from coordinate 26,721 downwards.
TGATTTTCTTGGATAATAGTTTGATTTGGATGATTGAATGGGTTATGATCCTGGCATAAAATTTATGATTTAGATTATTTTTTTCACCTATATTGAAATACGACTATATTAGATTTATGTATTTTTATTTTTGCTTATCAATTACAATCTATGTATACAGTAAGATTAAACACTTAAAAAACATATATGTTGTTATAAATTTATTGACCAAAGGCATGGATTTTCTTGAATCATAGTAGGCTATGAACATAATTTTTATTGCTTAACACGTAATTTTTATATTGCTATGAACATATATATATGACTTAAAGTTCAATAGTAAATGTTTCTAAGAGATGTTGGTATATTACATGTATATAAAAATGAGTCCGTCATGCGTCGCTTTGTTAGAAACTTTCTTCTGTATTACCTTTTTCCAAAACATAAATATATAATTAAACTTTAAAATAGTAGGTCATCTTCCTCAATGCTTACCCAGTTATCAGCTCCTTGCCGGAAAACACAAAATCCACCATAATGCTATCCATTTTTGATCTCTTATCTTTCACTTTTACTATTCTTCTATGGTTCCGCGGATATGCTCAGAAGTATCCAATACATAAAGCAACGGAGAAGAAAAATCATACGCTTTGTCAAGAAAGTTGAGGGGTATCCCGGGCTACCCATGGGATACCCATAGATCCGCCTATGATAATACACATCAAGTAATTTAGGAGGTGCGGGAGTGCACGCTTGTTTGAGTTATTATAATTCGAAGTGTATGTGCGGAGTTCGTACTCTACGGGGGTTCCAAGGGGGCAACGCCCCCTTGGCCGGGGTCCGGGGGCAGCGCCCCTCGGAGCAGGGTCCAAGGGGCGGCAGCCCCTGGCGGGATCCAATCATTAAATTGCCTTAATGAAACTACATCAGAAAATTTTATTTTCTGGAAATTGTCACATTTTTGAAATGATTAAAAATGACAGTTTTTAGCAAGTTTTGTCTAAAAATAGAGATAACTGCCATTAGGCAGTTACATCCCAAAAAACCCAAAATTCGTAGACAGTTTATGGTTGCATTCTTCCTGGTTCAGACAATTCACAAACAAAACATACCCTGGTTCAATTCTTGAAAATCAGAGTTATATCCGATTGAATTATTCGGATGAACCATCGAAATAATTTGATTTGAGAGTAATTACACGCCTCTCTGATCATCCGGTTTTCTGAAATTCCCCAACAAATGGATGATATCTATTTAGTCAATTTAAGTTGCGATTAGACCTGGCAATCTTGGCCCAACCACTTAAATTTGGGTTGTTTTGGGTTTTAAATATAAGCTTATGGGTTTTTCTGGGTATAGTCTTATTTTCAATGGGGTTTAAATGGGTAAGCTAAAAATAATAAATTGAAAACTATGGGTCAAGATGGGCCATTACAAAAGTAGAATGGGTCAGGATGGGTCATTCAAAAAATAGAACTGTGGGTTCCTACTATCATTACCACTTATTACCACCACCAGTGTTCTCAGTCAAACACCCAAAACCTCACTCACACACTCAAATCTCATTGTGGAAAAACGTTCCCCCTCGATTCATGAGTATGAGAAGATCTGTGGATGAAGAAGACGTTGAACTGTATTAATCGATTTCATTTTTTTTCTAATTTCATTGATTTAATCGATTACAATGTTTTTTGATTTCATTGGTTTAATCAAAATTTTTAGTCTGATTCATCAATTTTGGGTTTTTAGTTTTGTTTCTAATTCATTGATTTTGGCTTCTAATTTCATCGATGTAATAATGTATACTAATTTTATGAGTTTTGGTACTGATTCATCGAGAGTTTTGATCACAACGAGGTAATGAATTTTAATTTCAAGTGTTGTGATTTGAGTTTTGGTGTTAATTCATGAATTATGGTTTTGAAATTTGAGATTTGTATAAATGTGTAACGATTCTATCCACAACTTCTGATTTTGGATTGAATTTGGTTGATGCTCTCTTCCTGGGGGTTTTCTTCTTCCTTTTTTTTTCTTAAATTGACCCACTCTGACCTACATTTGGATTTGTCAAAACCCATCCTGACCTGTTTTTAAAATAACCCATCCTGACCTAAACCCATCTTAACCCGTCTACCCGCCCGACCCAACCCATTCATTTTGCTAGCTCTAGTTGCGGTTATTAACTAGTTATTTTAAATCCTTAACATTTTACTTGTATATTTACTGTATTTTTAATTTTGTAGCTGTTGATGCAACAAATACAAGACCAACAATAGTGAGTAGTCTGGTTAGGCAAAAGGCTTGGAGGGTTCTGGTTTGCCTAAGGCAGGTCGTGGGGTCCCCCCACGTTTGCAAGACGTGGAGAGAGGTTCACTAGTTATGTTTGTTGTTTGCTCAAGATCTTCCTGCTGAAAGGTGTTCAACCTTGGAAGCAAGAACAGTCAAGTTGTGTGTGTTGAATGTGAAGAAAGGAGACTTGTATGAAACAAGTGCTCGAGAAGGAAGACCAGAGATCCCAAGAGAATCAGGGCTGATCGGAATGTTTGAAATGCACTAAATGAAGTGTCATTTATAGAGGAAGAGATCGCTCAAATAGGAAACCTTGGACTAGTGAACCCTGCTTGCAGTGGGGGACTTACCCTTTTAGGGGTTGAAGCATTTGGACCTGCGGATAAACGACTACACTCTATGCACACGTTCTGTTTTTGCGGCTGGGAGAGTTGTTCAAGTAATCAGTGAAGTGACTGATTACTGTACACGTGCTGCCTTAGCTCAGTTCCCTGGCTTTAAACCTTTGAACCTTTTAACCCTTCAAGCTATCATGTATTCTCAGTCATTTTATTGAGGTTTGAGCTACCCCGGTCATCAGCCCCCCAAGTCAGAGGTGTATGGGTGTAAAACAAATACTTCTGACTTTTTGTACATTTGTTTTGCTTGAAGGCTTCAAGGCTTGAAATCTTGGAAGGTTGAAAGCGGTTGAGCTTTTTGATTTTTGAATTTTGACAAGACGGTTGATATGACTTCTGGCAGTTCTTTTGTGTCAGGTGGCAGTTTTATTGACCTTCTGTGTAATTATAACGTTTTTCGTTTCATTAATTTTCATTTATCTCTTAGATTAAAACAATCATTCACACATTTCCTCTCAAGTTTCCTTTCCTTTTCTTCCGATTTCATTTTTCTGGTTATTTTCTTTTAGCATGGGTGCTCGTAAAGATCTAGCGAAATCATTCTCTCGATTAACCCAAGAGGAAGTAGAAAATTTTTGTGTAGAATGGGGGATTGGGTTGAGGTTTAAACCGGTTGCACCGGGATGAGATGTTTCAATCGATCAATGTCCCCCTGGTTTTGTTGCCCTCTACTGTCGCCATTTTGAATTTTCAAACCTCCGTCATCCTTTCTCGAACTTTGTTTTGAACATCTTAGAGTATTATCGTGTGTCGTTTGGCTAGATCCACCCTCAGGGTCTGGCTAGGGTTTTGCACTTTGAAGTATTGTGTCGGGCTTCCGGGTTTGATCCCACCCTTTTATCCTTCTGTCGCTTTTTCCGGTTGGCCAAGAATGGTGACTGGTTTACTTTCGAAACATCTCAAGTTGACACTTGTTTAATTTCATCTATGGTTTCTAGTCTTGGTGTTTGGAAAGACCGGTTTTTCTGGGTCTCCGATGAAATTATTCCTTTTAAGCTTGTTTGGAGACATCCGGATGCCGTTTTAAATGAACCTGAACCCTCTGCTCTTGAGATAATACCCGTTTTCTTGAAACTCTCAGGGAGTGCCCTTCAAGGATTCGTCCCTTTCCTGAGCACTTACTGGTGTTGTTGGGTCTCAGTAAGTTGTGGGACAAACCTGATCGAGATCCAGTGCTTATGAGAGATGGGCAGGGTATGCATTTGTCTTGTTATGCTGTTATGTTCCCATTTTTTGTTTGCTTATACATTTTATTTGTGTTTATTTTGTAGTTATGTCTGCACTTGATTTTATTAAGAGCGATGATACTTCCGATGTTGTGTTTGGGGATGTTGCGGCTACTCCGGGTGAAGATGCGGTTGTTAGGGGATCTGAACATAGGTGCGCGGGTTCTGGTTATGTGAGTGTTCCTAATGTTAAAGGTTTTACGAAGGCTCCGGGTTCCAAGGTTTATGTCCGTCGTTCAAACCGTCGCTTGAAATGTGCTGATCAATCTTCTGGCTCAGAAGCCGTTGACATTAGTGATGACATTGAGGTGTCTGCAGAACAGGTTCCTAAGGTTGATGTGGGGAAGGGTAAGGAAAAAGAGTTGGTTGTTTCTGTGAAGAAGAAGAAGCTGGTTAAGAAAGGTGCCACTCCTGCCATCCAGGGTTCATCGGGCAAAAGCGTTGAAAGCTTGGAGGGCCCTGAAGCTGAAGAGGTTTATGTTCCTAACTGGGATGTAAAGGTTGGGGATAGCTTCAAGGATCCAACTTTTTGTGCTGAGTTGTTAGCCCATTTTGCTCCCCCTGGTGTCCGGAGTGCCATTTCTGAGATGGAAGCTTATCATTTTATTTCAAGGTTGATGTTAAGTTCCTGCAACCTTTCGGCCCTGTTGGCTGAGGGTGTTACTCGCTTTACAAAGGGTATGCAGGAGTATGAGGAAGCTACCAAGAAGAAAGATAAAATGAAAGCTTCTATGGCTGCGATGAAGAAGGAGGTTGAGGGGTTTTCCAAAAAGGATGAGGCTTGGGTGAAGAAAGTTGAAGAGTTGACAAGGAGGCATGAGATTGAAATGAATGATCTTAAGAAAAGTTTTGAAGCTGACCAATTGAAGTTGAAGGCCGATAGGGAAGCTTTAGATGTTCAACAGAAAGCCTTTGACGAAGAGAATGAAGGTTTGAAGGCCTCGATTGCTCAAGCCACTGGTGATAACCAATGGCTCATTGAGCAAGGATTTAACCAAGTTGTTACCTATCTCCTTCATTCCAAGGAATTCAATTATGCTCTTGGAGAAGTCTACACCAAACTACTGAACTTGGGGAAACATCAGGGCCTTATTGCTGGTTTAAACTTCACGAATCTGGTCAGCCCTTGGAGCAGTCTCCCATGTACCGTCCTAAAGCTTCCGAGGTTTTTAAAGAGTCCGTTCAGCAGATGGAGAGGTTGACTTACCCATATGTAAGTCAGGTTGCAACTAGTTTTGGTAAACCTCTTTCTGTCTTACAGGAGCTGAAGCCGGATGGGTTTAATGAAAAGGTTTGTGTTGAAGTGCTTGACTTCCTTTCGAGGAAGCGTTCTCGTTCAGGGGATAATGAGGAGACCTTTTCAGAAGAACCTGATGCTTCCAAGGATGCAAGCCTCGAAGGTTTAGCAGTTAGTGATGATGGTGGTTCGAAAGCAAAGAAGTCGAAGAAGGCCAAGAAGGCTAAAGGTAATGGTTCTGGGGCTTCTAAGCCTCCTTCTGATGTTTGAATAATATTCGTAGCTTTCTTAGCACCTCGAAACAATTTAATGGTTTGTATGTTTCTTGAACAATTTAGGTTTTGCAGAAACCCTTAAGGTTTCTGTTGATGGTTGTTAGCCTTAGTGGCTTATTTGAACAATTGCTATGTTTACAAACCATTAAGGTTTGTTTTGACTTATTTGAACATTCGGAAGCCTTTAAGGCTTGTTAGCTTATATTATTAACTTTCTACTACTTGCCTTGTGTTGTGATTTTTTATATGTAGTTGTATATTTTGTAAGGCAGCTTTGTGGGATACTTATAGTTTGAAGCCTTCGAGGCTTCCAATTGCTACCTTATTTTTGTGACTTGTTACCTTGGTTTGTATTTCTGGTTTTGGGTTGTATACAACCTTTTACTGTTGTATTGTTGTGTTGCCTCTTTAATTATTTTTATGTTTGTGGCATTGTCTTTGTTGGGTTTGTGTTGTCTTTATGTTTTTTATACCTTAAAGGGTTCAGTGCTGCAGTCACTTAGCCTTGGTATTTTTAACAAGAAGACATAACACCTATCCTATTTACCATTTTCCTTTGCTTGATTTTGGTTCGTAAGCCTGTTGATAATGATTTGTTTTCTATAAGTTTTCTAAGGCTTAAGGAACATTTGGTGAAGGCTATTCAGACCCATCTATGAGACAAGTTTATTTTCTTTTATAAGTCTCATGGAGTAGTATTGGTTTTGGAACTCACCCCTTATGTAGGTTCATTCAACCCTTGAACCTATTGAGCGATATGGCCTGGGAGCTCATCCCCTTACATGGCCCTTGCCATAGAGTTTTTGGCTAGGTTCTCAACATGATTTTAGGATAGAAAGACAAATTTGATAAAACATCATCATTCATTAAAGAGATATTGTTTTACAAAAAGTGAGCATGGGACAACTCTTGAAATACAACTCTTGAAATACAAACTAGACTTTCTTGATCAGACATGGAACCTTTTAAGGGTCTTGCCATTCCGATGTCTGGGAAGCTTTTTACCCTCCGCGTCGGCCAGTTTATAGGATCCACCCTTATATGCTTCAAGGATTGTGTATGGCCCTTCCCACTTTGGGCCAAGTTTTCCTTGGTTCTCTTTTTTACTTGCCTCATTGTTTCTAAGTACGAGGTCTCCTGGCTTGAAGCATTCATGCTTGACTCTTGTGTTGTAATAAGCTTCCATCTTTTGTTTGTACTTGGCTTCTTGAATAGCAGCTTGGTCTCGTGTTTCCTCGAGGAGTTGCAAGTTCAACATGGTCTCTTTGTTGTTTGCTTCGGGATCCATGTTGAGTGTTCTTTGAGTTACAACTCCTATTTCAGCTGGAATCACAACTTCTGACCCGTACACCAAGCTGTAAGGTGTTCTTTTGTGGCTTGTTTTTTCTGTTGTTCGTATAGCCCATAGAAGGTTTGGAAACTCTTCAAGCCAATTGCTTTCATGTCTTCCCAATCGGGTCTTGATCCCCTCAACTATACTTCGATTCATTCTTTCAACTTGGCCGTTTGACTGTGGGTATGCAACTGAGCTAAATACCCGAGTTATTCTAAATTCTTTACACCAAGTGCTAAAAGGCTTCTCAGCAAATTGTTTTCCATTATCTGTGACCAACACACCTGGAAGCCCAAAGTGGCAGATGATGTTTTCCCAAACGAAGTCAATGACTTGTTTGCCCGTGATCTTTGCAAGTGGTTTGACTTCAGGCCACTTGGTAAAGTAATCTATGGCCACCAATAGAAATTTTACTCCACCCTTGGCTGGTGGGAATGGGCCAACAATATCCATTCCCCATTTGTGAAATGGCCAGGCTGAAGATATCGGGACAAGATCATGTTTGGAGCTCTTGGGCACCGGTGCATGTATTTGATAAGCTTCACATTTTCTTAGTTGCTCGGTGGTGTCTCGGTGCATGTAACGCCAAAAATATCCGAGATTCATTAGCTTGGCAACCCCCGTCCTTGCTCCAAAATGAGCTCCACATATCCCCTCATGAACCTCTTTGACTAGGTACTGGCTTTGTTCTGGGTCAACACATCTTAGTAATGGTGCGAGGTAACCCTTTTTGTAGAGGATTTCACCTTGCAACACATATTGCCTAGATTTAATTCTAACCCTTTCAGCCTCTGTTTGATCAGCAGGTAACTCACCATCTTTGAGGAATTTTTTAATAGGAGTCATCCAATTGGGGCCTTCTTCGGTAATTACATCTTGAACCTCTAATTCTTGTATCGAGGGTGTTTTCAACACCTCCACCAATACCTTTTTGGTAAGGTGGGCAAAGGTGAGAGAGGCAAGTTTGCTCAAGGCATCGGCTCTCTTGTTTTGAGACCTTGTGAGTTTGCTTGATGGTACATGTTTGGAATGTGTTCATCAACTCTTTAGACTTTTCTTTGTACCTCTTCATGTTGGGCTCTTTTGCAACATAATTGTCATTGACTTGGCTTGACACAAGCAGCGAGTCTGTGAAGACCTGAAGCTTTTGAACGTTCATCTCCTTGGCTATCCTTAGACCAACTTTCAGTGCTTTGTATTCAGCTTCATTGTTTGTGGTCTGGAATTCAAGTCGAAGAGCGTATGTAAATTCTAGACCTTCAGGGTTGATTAAGATGAGCCCAACTCCTGACCCTTCAACACTTGAAGTTCCATTGGTAAAGAGCTTCCAGGCTTCAGGGTCAGAAGGTTCAGCGGTAGTTGTGTTAACTTCCATGACGGCTTGCTTCGGAACTTCCACAATGAAGTCAGCCAAGACTTAGGCTTTGATAGCTTTCCTTGGGACATAGGTGATTTTGTGTTCATCGAGTTCCACAACCCATTTGGCTAACCATCCTGAATTTTATGGTTTTTCAAGCACACTCTTGATGGGTTGGTCGGTGACCACTTGTATAGGGTGTGCTTGGAAATACCTTCGAAGCCTTCTAGCCGTTTGGACTAGGGCTAGAGCAAGTTTTTCCAGAGGAGGATACTTGATCTCTGCCAATTTTAAAGTTTTGCTGAAGAAATAGACGAGTACCTGAACTTTGTCTCGTTCGATGGTTAAAACCGTACTTATTACCTCTTCAGCAACCGAAAGGTAAACAGAGATCAGCTCTCCTATTTCTGGGGCTGCCATGCCTGGGAGTGAAGCCAGGTGTTGCTTCATCTGTTTGAAAGCTTCCTCTGCTTCTTTAGTCCACTTGAAGTCTTTTTTGTCAGAGCATCCCTTAAGCGTTTTAAAGAAGGGTAAAGATTTTTCAGCCAATTTTGAGGTAAAACGCTTCAGGGCTGCAAGCTTTCCGTTCAGACTTTCCACCTCCTTTTTGCTTCGAGGGGGTTTGGTTTCAAGAACGGCTTTGACTTTGTTTGGATTGGCCTTTATACTTTGTTTTCCCACAATATGCCCCAGAAATTTACCTACTTCAAACCCAAATGAACATTTCTCAGGGTTGAGTTTCATGTTGACCTTTCTTAGGTTTTGGAAAGTTTCTTGAATGTCGTCAAGCATTTGATATTCTGTTTTGCTTTGCTTTTGATTACCAAATCGTCGACATATGCTTCCATGTTTTTACCAATTTTAATTGCAAAAGCTTTGTTAACCAGGCGTTGGTAGGTTGCACCCGCATTTTTAAGGCCAAAAGGCATCTTTTGATAGCAAAAGATACCCTTATCCGTGTGAAAAACGGTCTACTCTTCATCCTCTTCTTTCATAAGGATTTGATGGTAACTAGTAAGGGAATCAACCTTGAGATCGATTTCCAGCAACGGGTAACAATCTTTGGGGCAAGCCTTGTTCAGGTTCTTGAAGTCGATGCACATTCTCCAAGAATTGTCAGGCTTTCGAACCATGACTGGGTTTGCAACCCAGGATTGATACTTGACTTCCCGAAGAATTCCAGCTAAGACAAGCTTTTCTACTTCTTGGCATGCTGCCAAGCTTCTTTCGGGTGCTAGACTTCGTTTCTTTTGGACAACAGGCTTGACATCGGGTGGTATCTTCAGCTCATGTTAAGCAATGCTTCGAGGGATACCCGTTATGTCTTCCGGGCACCAAGCAAAGACATCGCTATAGTGTACTAGCAGCTTTTCAAGGTACGAGAGGGTTTCTTGAGAAAGACTTGTATTAACCCTTATCCTTTGTTCAGGATACTTGGGGTTTATGATCAGCCCTTGCTTGTCGTCTTTGTTTTTTGAACTTTCCCCTTCAACCATATAAGCTTCTTGAGTGGGTTGAAGGGTTACAATCCCTCTTTCGGTAGGGAACTTTACTGTGCCCTGGCCTTCCTATGATGACATCATAGTTGGAAGGTATATTGATAACCACAAAAGCGAGAGGTTGAACTCTTTCCATCTTGCCTTCACTGAAACGGACATCAAGGGTTAGTTGCCCTAAAGGCTTGAGGGGTATGTCGGCTGTCGCAACCCCCGATCCCTTATCTGTCCCGGGAACGGGCGGACACGAACTCAGTAGTGGTGGTATCAGGTGTTTAATCTTGCAGCGGAATTTACATCAGGACCGTAGTTAGGAAATGTTTATCAGAGTAAAACCACCATAATTGATATTAATAAACACATGGGCAAAACCCAAGTTTCTTGTTACAGTACATTTATAGGGACAAACCCTATATTATTGAATTTAAAACATCGTTTATTAGATAACATTTATAGCCACTTATTTTCCAAGCCGCCAGTGCTCTCGAGCTGGCTTTTTCCCAGTTGGCTTTCACATTGTGTTACCTGAAACATGTTTTAAAAATATTTTGTCAGCAGGAAATACTGGTGAGTGAATCCCAGTTTAAAAATATTCTACACAATTACTCATTCAGTACTGTCAATCCTTGACTTGTGGGTCATATTACGCATTGGCTAACTCGTTGTCCAATGGTAACGTACTGTCATCCCGACTTACTACTCGCAAGTAATAAATTTTGTATACAAAACCCCATAATACCGGCAGTAATTGAAGAACTACAAAGACTCAATCACCGCTTAATCACATTATAAAATAATTAAGGTTTTGTAAAACATTCCTAAAAGATTAACAAAAAGAGGATAAACTCACATTGCTATCTTAATCTTCTTGTAAGGGTTTCCTGGATATAATCTATAATTTATACAAATGTACATTGGTTACTATCATAACCCTTTGAAAATATCAATGATACCCTCCCCGAGACGGCATTCCAACAACTACGTCGGGCAGAACCACGACAGTTGTTACGGAACCCTAAATCAATCGGGCAGCATAACTATTACGAAACTGGGGTTATAATACTTACAACGGAGCAGAACCTCGCTAATTAGGGGTATAATACCCGTGTATTATAACTTCTCTACAGAATTGAGATTTAGAATTGAGATTGTGAGCGACGAAAAACGAAAACTGATGCGTTCTATTTATAGTGCTGATATTCGACTCTTACGCGGCCCGCGTAAAGAAAGCATAAGGCCTTCGCGGCCCGCGTTGACTCCAGTCAAGCCAGTAGCTTGTCTCGGTCATAATCTGGACCCGCCACGATGTCGACATGTGTCAGCTCAGGATGTCTCCACGTTGTAGGTCTCTCGCGGCCCGCGTACACTATCGAGAACTCTTACGCGACCCGCTTTAACTAAAGAAATCAACAGTTTCTGATTCTATCCTTCATACCGCCCGCGTAAGGGTTTGGGGTGGGTTTACGCGGCCCGCCTCAGCCCTAAATTTAAGCTTTTATATTTTATTTAAATAATATAACATAATTCGGGCTCGGTTTTCACATACGGGGTGTAATATAAGACATATTGGGACATTCTATAATATATTAGTGTGTCAGAATATTATGAGGGTGTTGGTTTTTACCGAGGGTTGTTACATTCTCCCCACCTTATTTTAGAGCTCGCCCTCGAGATCTTATTGAAACAAATGCGGATATTTCTTTTGCATTTCTGATTCAAGCTCCCATGTGTACTCAGGTCCTCTTTTGGAGTCCCACTTCACTTTGACTAGAACTAGTCTTTTATGTTTGAGATTCTTGACTTTCCTGTCTTCAATCTGTAGAGGCCTTTCTACAAACTTGAGTTGTTCATTTACCTCTATACCCTTAAGAGGTACTATCAATGATTCATCAGCTAAACACTTTTTGAGATTTGATACATGAAACACATCATGTATTCCTTCCATTTCTTCTGGCAGTTGTAGCTGATAAGCTACAGGTCCTATTCTTTTAATAATCTCAAAAGGTCCAACATACATGGGACTTAGCTTTCCCCTTTTTATGAATCTTACTACTCCTTTCCAAGGAGAGACTTTTAACAATACCTTATCTCCTACTCGAAATTCTAATGGCTTGCGTCGGTTATCAACATAGCTCTTCTGTCGATCACGTGCTGCTTTCAGTCGTTCCTTGACTTGAATAATCTTGTCGGTTTTTTCCTGCACTATCTCAGGTCCAGATAATTGCTTTTCCCCAATTTCTGCCCAACAGACTGGGGTTCGACACTTTCGTCCATAAAGTGCTTCGAATGGTGCAACATTGATACTTGTGTGATAACTATTATTATAAGAAAATTCTATTAAAGGTAAGTGATCATCCCAATTACCTCCAAAATCAATTACACAAGCTCTAAGCATGTCCTCCATTTTTTGAATTGTCCTTTCACTTTGTCCGTCCGTTTGAGGATGATAAGTTGTACTTAATTTTAACTTAGTTCCCATTGTCTTTTGGAAACTTGACCAAAAATGAGAGGTAAATCGACTATCTCTATCAGAAACAATTGATAAAGGAATACCATGTAAAGAAACAATTTCATTTACATACAATTTAGCTAATTGTTCCATACTAATTGTTTCTTTCATTGGTAAGAAATGAGCTGATTTGGTTAGCCTATCTACAATCACCCAGATTGTATCATTACCTTTCTTTGTTTTGGGTAATTTAGTAACAAAATCCATTGTTATCAATTCCCATTTCCACACCGGCATTTCTAATTGCTGTAACAAACCTGAGGGTTTCTGGTGTTCAGCTTTAACTTGTGAGCAAGTTAAACATTTAGAAACATAGGTTGCTATGTCCTTTTTCATTCCTATCCACCAGAATTTTTTCCTTAAATCCTGGTACATTTTATCACTCCCTGGATGCATTGTATATTTAGACTTATGGGCTTCTTCTAATATACGATTACACAAGTTTCCTAATTTAGGTATCCACATTCTCTTTTTATGGAATCTCCAAATTCTATCTATTCCCTGTTCCAATTCTTTTAGCATACCTTTTAATTTTTCAGAATCATCCTTGATTACTGATTCTTGTGCTTCTCTTATCTGATTATTTAAATCTACTTGCAGATTTAATTTAAGAGAACGTACCCTTTTTGGCTTTTCATGATATTTTTGGCTTAAAGCATCTGCCACTACATTTGCTTTTCCTTCATGATACTGGATATTACAATCATAATCACTAAGTATCTCCATCCAACGTCTTTGTCTCATATTCAATTCATTTTGCTTGAAGATATACCTTAAACTCTTATGATCAGTGAATATGGTAAACTTACTACCATAAAGATAATGTCTCCAAATCTTAAGAGCAAAAATTATAGCTCCTAACTCTAAATCATGTGTTGAATAATTTTCTTCATGATTCTTAAGTTGTCTAGATGCATAGGCTATAACCTTTTGGCGTTGCATCAACACACATCCATAACCTAATTTAGAAGCGTCACAGTAGACTACAAAATCTTCAGTTCCTTCTGGTAAAGCTAGTATGGGTGTATGGGTTAATCTTTTCTTAATAATTCTAAATGCTTCTTCTTGTTTTGGTCCCCATTCAAACTTAACAGATTTACAGGTTAGCTTAGTTAAGGGAATGACTATTCTAGAGAAATCTTGAATAAATCTTCTATAATAACCGGCCAATCCTAAGAAACTTCTAACCTCGGTTGGTGACTCAGGGGTTTTCCATTTAGTAATTGCTTCAATCTTTGTGGGATCTACATGAATTCCTTCATAATTGACTAGGTGTCCAAGGAATTGTACCTGTTCTAACCAAAACTCGCACTTAGAGAATTTAGCATAAAGCTTTTCCTTTCTTAATAGACTTAAAAGTGCGTGCAAATGCTTTGCATGATCTTCTTTATTCTTAGAATAAATTAGAATATCATCTATGAAGATAATTATGAATTTATCCAAATATGGCTTACATATTCGGTTCATCATGTCCATAAATGCAGCTGGGGCATTGGTTAAACCAAATGGCATGACAGTAAATTCATAATGACCATACCTCGTTCTAAATGCGGTTTTAGGAATGTCCACTTCCTGTACCTTTAATTGATGATATCCTGACCTTAAATCGATTTTAGAGAAAAATCGCGCTCCTTGTAGTTGATCAAACAGATCATCAATTCTCGGTAATGGATACCGATTTTTAATCGTAACTTTGTTTAATTCACGGTAGTCAATGCACATACGCATTGATCCGTCCTTCTTTTTAACGAACAGTATCGGCGCTCCTCATGGCGACGAACTTGGTTGTATAAATCCTTTTTCCAACAATCCGTCTAATTGTTTCTTTAGTTCTTGCATTTCAGCGGGTGCCAAATGGTAGGGTGCTTTGGCAATTGGTGCTGTTTCGGGTAGTAGATGAATCCTGAATTCAACTTCTTTGTCTGGAGGTAGTCCTGGTAATTCTTCTAGAAAGACATCTGAAATCTTCTTGGCTTCATCTGCAGTCAGAACAAATGCTCTAGGATTTTTGGTATTCTTGTTGTTTGTAGCTGGAGCTAATTTCGGACAGTTTGGCTTTATGTGACCTTGTTCTCCGCAGTTATAACATATCCTGCTGTTTTTCTTCCTGCAGTCTTCTTCCTTGTGTCCCGATATTTTGCAAAAGTTACAGTATATAGAGCATCTTCCTGAATGCTTTCTTTTGCAATACCTACAGTAGGGTGCAGAGGTAGAACCTATATTTTTCCCACGGTTAGAATTTCCAGAACGAAATTCTTGTGTCAATTTCTGGGTTAGGTTCCTCCTTTGATCCTCTTCTCGGGTACGGACTAACTCATCAGTCAAGGTATTGGCTATTTCTACAGCTTCTTCTATGGTTTGAGGTCTAGCTGCCTTGACTACATGTCTAATCTCTCCGATTAATCCCCAGATATAACGGGAGATTAACACTGGTTCTGGTGAAGCAAGAGTTGGCACTATTCTGGCATATTCAAAGAATATTTTAGTGTACCCTTTACTATCCACACCAGTCATCCTAAGGTTTAGGAATTTGTTTGCTATCTGTTCTTTTTCATTGGGTGGGCAGAATTTCCTTTCTACCTTGTTCTTAAATTCTTCCCATTCCATGTTATAGGTTCTATCACTTCCTCTTGATTGGAGGATAGTGTTCCACCATTCTAGCGCTGAATTCTTAAACAGATTAGAAGCAAACAATATCTTATCTTCTTCAGCACACTTGCTTATCCTTAAGACTGCCTCAGTCTTCTCTATCCAGCGTAGAGTTGCAATGGCCCCTTCGTTGCCTGAGAATTCCATTGGTTTACAAGACCATAATTCTTTGTAAGAACAACCATAATGCATGGTTCTTCTTCTTTTGGGAATGGGCATTTGAAGTACAGGTCCATTGTTCACGCTGTTTTCTGGTTCACTTGGTCGCTTACTGCTATGTTTACTTTTATTATCAGCATCCTTAACAGTTTGAAGAATAAATGGCATAGCATCTATAATTCCCTGTGCTACTATGTGTTGGATATCACTATTATCCACTTGATTGTTATTGTTATTGATGCTTGGATTCTCATTAACCACGTTAATGTTACTCTGGTTATCGTTATTCAGATTTCCTTGATTTTCTTCGTCGGCCATCTGAATTTTAAACATTTACCCCATACTAATATCACAAATAATAGTTAATATAGTAAATCACATGACACGCAATCTAGTAAAAAACGTCGATCATTGCGACTTGTACTCTATTTTCATATACTATGCTTCTATTACACACTAGTACTGAAATAAAGATTACAATACCAACAGAAAGAAAATTACACTAACAGTAATATGCATCCGTACACACATATTTTATTTTATTTTTATTATATTATATTATTATTACTACTACTACCATTTCCTCCATTCTCACATTCACGGATATGGATTTATCCAAAAATCCATATTGCGCTCATCGTATTTCCATACGAGACGCTCTCCCACCTGACGCATTCTCTCACTGCTTTCTAAAATTTCCTCCCCGAAAGTCCTAAGTTCTTGAACGTTTTCTGCACTCATTGGGGGTGCAGGTTCTCGGACTGGGTTTGGAATCTGGGGTGCGGTTTCCTGATATGGGGGTGAAAGTTCCTGAAATTGGTAAGGATCCTCTAAGATTTCCCTAATGTAGTTATCATGGTAATAGGGATCTAAAGGGTCCATACATGAGTAGGCTTCTATGTTCTATATGGGTGGGTATTCCTGGATAGGGTAACGTTGCACAAAGTCCCTATTATCGTCCCACCAAGGGTCGTAATTCGGGTCGAGGGTGTTTGGTGCAGGTACCCTAGGGATTTCTTCTGGGTTAAAGTCATGCATCTCCACTTGGTTTTCAGGAATTTCTATCTCCATGGGTTGTTCTGGGTTTTGTGGTTGTGGGGCTACTAGTTGTTCCAGACTCGGGTCAGCAGCAGTTGTAGCTAGGATATGGAAATTAGCTAAGCTTCTATTAAGCATATCCTGTGTATGGGCATCGGTTTTTCGCTTAGCGGCTGCTAAAACTCTTTGCTGTTGCAACTTTCTCATTCTCTTCCTACGAGCAAAAGCTTCCTTACTGAACCATCCTCGTTTCTTATGAGGGAATGGCTCTTCTGACTGAGCTCTAAAAGCAAACACTCCTTCTTCCTGATCAGCAGTATACCCCGAAAGGGCAGGCTGTGATGAGGTACCTTCACTCCTAGGTGATTCAGACAACTGACGACTCATGTCTGAGGGTCCTTGATCACTCATACTGTAAACTAACAAATAGTCAAATAACACATAACAATTAAATACAGTTATGCATGTATTTCCATTATTTCCTAACATAAAATTTAGAATTTAAGTGTCCGCAGAACACTTCTTTGGCTCAGACCAGTGGCTAGGCTTTGATACCACCTTCTATCGCAACCCCCGATCCCTTATCTGTCCCGGGAACGGGCGGACGCGAACTCAGTAGTGGTGGTATCAGGTGTTTAATCTTGCAGCGGAATTTACATCAGGACCGTAGTTAGGAAATGTTTATCAGAGTAAAACCACCATAATTGATATTAATAAACACACGGGCAAAAACCCAAGTTTCTTGTTACAGTACATTTATAGGGACAAACCCTATATTATTGAATTTAAAACATCGTTTATTAGATAACTTTTATAGCCACTTATTTTCCAAGCCGTCAGTGCTCTCGAGCTGGCTTTTTCCCAGTTGGCTTTCACATTGTGTTACCTGAAACATGTTTTAAAAATATTTTGTCAGCAGGAAATACTGGTGAGTGAATCCCAGTTTAATCAAGAAACCTTTTATCAATTAACACAGTATTGAGAGTGATCACATTGTTTATTTCTACACAATTACTCATTCAGTACTGTCAATCCTTGACTTGTGGGTCATATTACGCATTGGCTAACTCGTTGTCCAATGGTAACGTACTGTCATCCCGACTTACTACTCGCAAGTAATAAATTTTGTATACAAAACCCCATAATATCGGCAGTAATTGAAGAACTACAAAGACTCAATCACCGCTTAATCACATTGTAAAATAATTAAGGTTTTGTAAAACATTCCAAAAAGATTAACAAAAAGAGGATAAACTCACATTGCTATCTTAATCTTCTTGTAAGGGTTTCCTGGATATAATCTATAATTTATACAAATATACATTGGTTAGTATCATAACCCTTTGAAAATATCAATGATACCCTCCCCGAGACGGCATTCCAACAACTACGTCGGACAGAACCACGACAGTTGTTACGGAACCCTAAATCAATCGGGCAGCGTAACTATTACGAAACTGGGGTTATAATACTTACAACGGAGCAGAACCTTGCTAATTAGGGGTATAATACCCGTGTATTATAACTTCTCTACAGAATTGAGATTGTGAGCGACGGAAAACGAAAACTGATGCGTTCTATTTATAGTGCTGATATTCGACTCTCACGCGGCCCGCGTAAAGAAAGCATAAGGCCTTCGCGGCCTAATAAAAAGCAACGTAAGTATGAAGGATGTTTAATTGCCCATGAGGAGAGCTATATTCACACTTCAAATATGAAGGATGAACCAAAGAAGGAGGATAACTCCCAGAAATCTGGGAAAGAGAGCAAGTACAGGCCTAATAAAAAGCAACGTAAGTTCAGTAAGAAGCCTGTATACCTCAGAGACTGCTTTAGCATTATTATATCCATTAGGAATCAGTTTTTCGATATCCTAGTTCCGTTAAATATAAGGACTCAATATAGTGAAAAAAAAATGGTGGAATTGGCCGTCCCCGGAATCGAACCTGGGTCTAGGCCGCACCCTTTCGCGCGCCTAGCCAACCGAGCTAGGTGCCTAGTTTGTGAAAATTTCCATTCTGATTAAATATAAGCACATATAGTTGGTATCTCTTTAATCTCTATCGATTGCGAATACCAAATGGTATGACAAAAGCGCTATATGAGGATTGGTGTATCTTAATAAGTTCCATAGATTGCTTCCATACCTGATTAGTATGGAGGTTTAATGCATGGGACCACAAAGATATCCCAATGATCATATAGAACTAAAGTCAACTAATAGTATTCAAAGAAGATATCCAGAATGAACTGGTCCAAGTAGATATTCCCGATTAATGAACTCGTGGACTAGTAACATGAATGTGTCACTTATTTGACACAAGCAATGATGAGTGGACTGGAGCCTGAGATATGGAAATCTCTGTAACCTCCTTGTACCTAGATTATCTTCTCCTAAGATTACCCTGTTTACCCCTGGGAGACAGGTAGAGTTAAGATTTATATCTCATTTAAAGGCTGTATTATTATGAAATCTCCAAGATGGCTAGTACCGTCATTGGAAGAATCAAAACCCTGATAACTAAGTTTTAAAATAGAGGGTTCACATAGCGTAGCTCGATACTTCGATAGTTTAATATTGTTAAATAAGAAAGACGGTTCATTTTGCTTATGCATTATTTACCGCGGCCCTAATTAGGCAATGATTAAGAATTGCCAACAGCTGCCCTGAATCGTCGACTTGTTCGACTAACTACAAGGGTCAGCTAACCATTAAAAATTTGTTAAGTAGTGGTTGGAATAACCATCTCACTTTAAGATAAGCATTTCTATAATAGTTGATATGCAAGCATCAAGGTTGCTCCTTTGGAGACCTTGTAAAGATAAAATGATAAATATCTATTGTAGGGGCAATAGATTGGTAAGTTCAATTACCAGGATCTGAGGGCAAATTATTGGTGGATAGGCTTGAAAAAGTCTGTAGCCACCTATGTAGCTAAATGCTTGACATGTGCGCAAGTCAAAGCCAAGCATCAGAAACCGTCAGGCTTGCTGAAACAGCCTGAACTTCCTACGTGGAAGTGGGAAATGGTAACTATGGAGTTATCACCAAGTTACCTAAGGAAAGGAAAGGAAATGATACAATATGGGTTATAGTTGATCGACTGACTAAGTCAGCACATTTCTTACCCATCAAGGAGACTTATAGCTCCGACATGTTAGCCCAGTTATACGTGGATAAGATGGTAGCCTTACATGGCATACCTGTGTCTATTATCTCTGATAGAGATACGAGATACACGTCACATTTTTGGAAGAGTTTCCAACAATCTTTGGGCACACGTTTGAATTTTAGTACGGCTTATCATCCTCAAACTGACGGTCAGAGTGAGCGTACTATTCAAACGTTGGAAGACATGCTACGTGCATGTGCGATCGATTTGGGTGGTAGTTGGGATAAGAACCTACCGCTAATCGAATTCTCCTACAACAATAGCTACCATACCAGCATTAAGGCTGCGCCTTTTGAAGCATTATACGGTAGAAAGTGTAGATCGCCAGTGTGTTGGGCGGAAGTTGGAGATGTCCAGTTATCAGGACCAGAGATAGTCTTCGAAACGACTGACAAGATTGTCCAGATTCGTGACCGTCTCAAAGCTGCTCGAGATAGGCAGAAGAGTTACGCTGATCCAAAGCGTAAAGCTTTTCACTTCGGAGTAGGTGATAAAGTGTTGCTTAAGGTGTCACCCTAGAAGGGAGTGATGCGATTTGGTAAGAAAGGCAAGCTAAGCCCGAGATACATAGGACCTTTAGAGGTTATCGAACGTGTCGGGTCAGTTCCCTATAAGTTAAAACTTACCTGAAGAGCTCAGCGGAATTCACAATGTGTTCCACATCTGCAATCTGAAGAAGTGCTTCGCTGATGAATCACTGGTAATACCGCATACAGATGTGCATATAGGTGAGAGCTTAAAATTGTGGAAAAACCTTTTGTCAATTGAAGATCGACAGGTAAAGAAGCTTCGAAGGAAGCAAGTACCTATTGTAAAGGTCAAATGGGATGCCCGTAGAGGTCCCGAATATACGTGGGAGGTTGAATCCACCATGAAAGAAAAATACCCTTATTTATTTCAGTAAATCTCGGGTCGAGATTTATTTTAAGGGGGTGAGGATGTAACACCTCGAAAATTCGTGTTCAATGAAATAACGACACGTGTCATGTAAGACAAAACGCATTGTAAACCCGGATTTAATAAAGATGTTTTGGCAGGATTTAAAAGTGTCGTCATGTTAAATTTCACCTCTGAACGACCTCATTTATAAATCCCAATACCCAATTATATTTTTCAAACATCTAATATATCCTAAATCTAGAAATTCATTGACGATAAACGAATTCAAAGTGCATGATAGGTTCCTATGAAAATTTCTATGGTTAACCTTCTTGTTCGGCACTTTTGAAAAGGATCCAAGCAAACATAACATAATGGTAGGGTATGTAATTGTTAAAAACCCATAATAGAGGTCCCAAACTGACAAAACAAGGTCCCAAAGTCGAATTATGAGGTTGCCCTTTCGAATGCATGAAGAAACAAGATTTTTGGCTGCTGATGATTTGTTGCGCACCGCAACAAATAATTGTTACGGTGCGCAAGCTAAGCCCAGCTCCAACAGAATTGCCTGTTTGCTGTTAAACGCGAAATTTGACCTTTTATCCGATTTTCCTCATAACCCTTGGCCCCTAAACAACCCCTAAACATCTAGGGACACTTGTTAAGATGTTGTGGTCACTTGTAGACTTGTGTGTCAAGAATTTGTGGTGATCTAAACACTATATAAGGCCACTAAGTTGCAACACATTCTTCACACTTCACTTGTGCAATTCTGGAGCTTTTGGGAGCTTAAGAGCAGACACAAGATCTTCCTAATCAAGCTTAGGACTTCAGTAAGTTTTCTAATCCTTCCTTAGTTTAAGTTTTAGCTTAGTTTAGCTTAAAAGTCAACCGTCGTAATTAAAGGTTGACTTAGCGATTAATCACTAATGGTCCAGTGATTAGTCGAATCAAAGGTAGTTATAAGTTGGTAATTATGTGGGCTTTAAACCCTTAAAAGGGCATCCACTGATTCCCATCCTAACTAGGTCATTTGTCGAGTCAAAGATGATTAGAAAAAGTCAACAGAAATGTAATCTTTCGTTTAACGCATAATTAACGATGTAAAAGGTGTGTAACCTATTTTATCAATCATATAACTTGATAATAAGCATAAGAACTTGTCTAAGCTTGTTTGATTCGGCAACTTTCTGTTTTGAACCAATTCGAAACCGAAAGTCGCAAAGCTTTGACTTTTGCTTTGACTTCAGTTCTGACCCGTTTTAGTATGATTTGGAAATGCCTTAGAGCTTCCTTAGGACCAGGCTACATGTTAGCATAACCCTCTGTGGTTGGTTCATTAATTGACCCATTCGTTTACGCGTTTCCGTTAATTGCTCATATGTTGACCATTATGCCCTTATTACCTTAAAACGTGATTTATGAAAATGTAAAAGTGTAGAAACCTTAGTTACTGATATATAAACTTGTATGCAAAGTTTGACATCAATTCGAGGTCTAGATTGAGAGTTATGCTCATTAGCGCAAAATAGGAGCTTTATGTTAATTAAACGGCGTAATTAGCGTATAGCCTAGTTAAGCCTACTTTTTGATATCAAAATCTTTACCCACTGATGTAATATATTATTTTGGGATTTTTGAAGATTTTTAATTAATTTTAGGCTGAGCATAACTTGTAGTCGTAGGCTTAATCCGGTAATTGTCGGTTTTGCCCTTACGGGCCATAAAATGAGTTTTACATATCTAAACGACTCCAAACCTTTTGCTACTGATTAGATATGTTAAATAAATTATTTTAGGCCTTTTGGAATAATAAAAATATCAGCTTTATGTATCGAACCCGTAAACGGCTCTTAGTCGCCTTATTAAGCGTTTTTAACACATGGTATGTATTAAAACTATATTAAACATACCCGGGTTGATACCTACTGATATCTTAGGCAAAATATAATATTTTAACAGTAAGCAAAGGTTGATAAACTCAGACTACATTTTTGAGCTTTTCGGCTTATGTGAAATTACCGAAATGCCCCTACGGGGCATAGTTGGTTATAAATGATAGATTTCACACATTTACTTTATCCTACTATTATAACTTATAAAAATAAGTATTTTTGCTGATTATATCAGACCTGTAGCTCAGGTAAATATTTAAACTCTTTTATAACCTTTTAAATGACCAAACTACCCCTACGGGGCAAAGTTCGTGTGTAAATACGTTTCGGGCATAATGAAAGGCATCTTACTGATGTCACAACATATTTGAGGCATAAATTAACTTAGGAAACCTGTACATAGCTCTCATGAATACCCGTCACGCCTATTACGCGTACGGTTCGGTTTATGTAACAAGTTTATATGAATTAGCCGAAACGAGTCAAACCTTATTGGTTTTATCTCAAAATCCAGAATGTGTATGAAATACCCATTTAAGACAAGTCTTCAAACTTGTCGGGTCTAAAACACATTCTATTCCGGTCTTCACTTAATCGTGCGTCTGAACCGTATATTCCCTTAAGACTAACCGGTCTAAGCTTAAGCTAAATTAAAGACCCGTTAGCATTCTAATTGGTTATTTATACCATCATTCCAGACTAGAGCATTTCGGTAAATGGTACCTACGCTTACTTAACTGAATACGGCTGAGTTATTAGATTCTTGCTATTTAAGACAGGAGCTAGCTCAGGTAAATACTCTTAACTTATTTTCACTATACGGGCTTGGGATACGGCACTATAAAAGTACCGCTTGGTCGGGTGTGTAGTTATTTAAATCGTATTGTGATTGATGTACTTACAACCCATTTAATATGTATTATTTGGTGTATGGCCTTGGGGGTTAATGACCATGTCCCGGATATCCTTGGCATCATTCGAAGTAATGGCCACGACTTAAGCACGGGGTGTAGGCATACACCTGACAGCTGCATTATGTAAAAACTGGCAATCCACTCCGAGGTATCATCCTTGTGGGCATTATACCGGAACTGGTAATCCACTTAGAGGATGATAGCCTGTGGGAATTATACCTGTGGCGTGTCAGTTAATCTAGTCCGGCCCTACAAACCGGCCCTAACGGACGACAAATAAGTAAAACTGTATACAAGATTATATACAAATAATTTTCCCAAGTTAAAAAGGTTAATTTTGCCTCTGTGCATTTTAATCAAATTATAAAAGATATTTTTGTGCCACGTGCATCCAAATCAATTTTCTTAAACTCTTTTCAAATGAGTCAGTTGAGTGTATTTACTAGTGAAAACTGACGTATTTTCCAAAAAGGTTAAGTGACAGGTACTGAACGAAATTGGCTGGAAGCTCAGGGCGCTAATAAGGAATCTTACAAGTTCTAGGCGTCTAAAGTCTGTTGAACAAATGATATGTTTAAAGATCCGCCTGTGGATCCTTTACTTTCCGTTGTAATACTGGATATTACTTTATATTCGGAATGTAATAATAATTATCTTTTGCTTCCGCTGTGCATTTATATAATTGTGTTGTTTGACTATTATGTTGCCAACCACGTCACGATACTCCCCACCGGGCCCACCGGTGACACGTGGAAATCGGGGTGTGACAGGTTGGTATAAGAGCCAACACTGAGTGAATTAAACACTAGTCATTTGTGTTTAATCTCAGTTACACAATTGCACATTCTTGAGTCTAGACAAGAACATAGGACAAGTTCCAATTCGTTTCATTGTCTTTTATTTACTTCCTTGTTATTTTTCTGATTAGCCTTTGCATGGGCAAGTCATTTTATCAGAAGTCCCGTTTAGGGCAACCATATACTTGTTTAAACTTTAAAGGAATGATTATGATTAAATTATCATTCCTATATTATAAGATCTACCATTATAATAAAATGGCAAAAATCTAATAAGGACAAGACCTAGCTCATGTGTCATTTTAAGGCAGGGCCAAGATGGTAGTTCCACAATTAGATTCAGATCCTCGTCAACATTCCAATTAAGGATTGTTTTGCGTTAATTGTTAAAAAGAATCTAAAGAGTAAAACCTAGCCTAAATGTCATTATAAACATGGCCAAGATGGTAGAACCTATTTAAGAGATTCAAACCTTTGTTAAACATATGAAAGCATATTAACATGCTTGACAAAGTGTGATGCGATAAAATCACATAAGTCATTTTTATGGGGTTATTCTAAAATCCCTTATTTATATAATCATCCCTTATGGATGAAGTGCCCACGGGCTATAATTAACGTCCTCTGGGACTAAAGACAGTGGTAGCCTACAACTCCCTGTCAAGGAAAGGTAATGAACGTTGGTTCAAACCTCAAATGCTTCGATTCTCTGAAATCCTAGCATATAATTTATAATTGTCCATATGACTAGGCCGTATGGGCCATAAATAAAACAGCTAATGTTTTATAATTAGGATAAATTATTATAGAAATCCTAAATAAATTTGATTAATAAATTAACCAAATATGGTCTCTGTTTACCATGGTTAATGAATTACCCTAAGGGGCAATTCCATAATAAACTCCCAAATAAGCTATTGTCCTTGTTTTCTGCAACAGTTCAATTTTAATGGCTAACTCAGACGAGGGTAATAGTCATCCAGCAGAGGTTAATAATGACGCCCGAATTAATCTAACGGGTGCGGAATTAAAAGCGATCATAGACGGCGCAGTTACACAAGCTTTGGAAAGACAGTACGAGGAGTATAGTGGGACTCGTAGTAGGACCCTATCTACACAGCCTTCAAAGCCACCGCCCAATAACAACGACCCGAAGAAAAATGATGACCGACGCTCCTCAAACCACAGTGCTCCATCTCAGCAGGTCATACTGAATAAAGGACCCCTTGCTAAGGGTTGCTCCTATAAATATTTCGTTTCCTGCAAACCCCGGGATTTCACTGGGGAGAAAGGAGCCATCGATTGTATGACATGGCTGGATGAGATGGATACGGTTGTTGATATCAGCGGATGCGCTGAGCGAGACGTGGTCAAGTTTGTGTCGCAGTCTTTCAAGGGTGAAGATCTCTGATTCAAGCCACCGGAAAAATTCCACTGTACAATATGTTATGGGATCAATTTGTCGCCCTGATCAAGGAAAATTTCTGCCCTCAACACGAGGTGGAAAAGATAGAATCTGATTTTCTATCCTTGGTGATGACAAACCTCGACTGTCAAGCTTACCTAACGAGCTTCAACACTATGTCTCGGTTGGTTCCATACCTGGTAACCCCGGAACCAAAGCGGATAGCTCGTTTTATCGGTGGTTTAGCCCCCGAGATCAAGGCAAGCGTAAAAGCTTCTCGGCCAGCGACTTTTAGATCAGTAGCTGACATTTCCTTATCCCTTACTTTAGATGCGGTCAGATTGAGATCGCTAAATAAATCTGAAGAAAGTAAGAGGAATCGTGAGGATGATAACTCACGAGGGTCAGAGAAGAAGCACAAGGGAAACACTGATTCTAAGAAGTCTGGGTTTGGAAGGAACAGTCAGCGAACAAAGGAGAAGCCAAAGTGCACGACTTGTCAAAGACGCCACTTTGGAAAGTGCAGGTCTGAATCCAATTCTAGGTCTGAATCACCTACATGTGGGTTATGCAAGTCTAAGGAGCACAAGACTGTTGATTGCAAGAAGATTAAAGATGCCATATGCTACAATTGCAATGAGAAGGGGCACATAAAGACCAACTGCCCTAAGTACGCAAAGAAGACTGAAGAGGCCAAGAAAGCAAACGCATGAGTCTTCCATACGAACGCCAAGGAGATGATGCAGAATGATAACTATATAGCAGATACCTTTTCATATCAAACAGTTTAGGCATGAATTTTATTTGATACTGGCACACATGACTCTATAATGAATGATAAATGTTGAGAACTATTGTCTCCGCCTGATTAAGACTCCGGTCACTTAATGCGAGGTAGAAATTGACCGATGATACTTTAGAAAATGCTCCAACAAATCCTATATTGATATTTAATATCTATTAGAAATCACTCTTTTCTGATACCCTTATGGCAAACTTTCAAACTATCCAAATTCATCAGTATATTAAAGACAGATGTGACATTTTGATCCCCTGTCAAAGAGGTGGTGGACTAGGTCCAACCCTCAAATTCCATTGATGGTCTTTTGTGACCTAGGCTAAGTGATATTAATATATTTTTAAAAATAACATTCATTAAGAATGATAATGCCTTTTTGGCCAGTATAGTTTGATGAAACCATGGTTAGTATATGTTAAGGCCATCAGGGTAATGAATAGCAGATGTTGGATTACAACTAAGTAAAGGATTCACCTGGCAATAGGAACAAAAATCTCGAGTATGATAAACTCGGATAAGACAACCGTCAATCGCGCCATTGATAATGCGACGAATGTAAATAAAAGTTACAAACGTAAACCTCAATACTAATGGAGTTAATCTCCAGGCTGTGGTTGACACAGCAGTTGGAGGGATCATGGGAAAAGGTCATGAGACAATCCAAAGAGCCGAATGCTTCTCGCTCTAAATCTCATTCAAAAACCATGTTTAATTGCCCATGAGGAGAGCTATATTCACACTTCAAATATGAAGGATGAACCAAAGAAGGAGGATAACTCCCAGAAATCTGGGAAAGAGAGCAAGTACAGGCCTAATAAAAAGCAACGTAAGTTCAGTAAGAAGCCTGTATACCTCAGAGACTGCTTTAGCATTATTATATCCATTAGGAATCAGTTTTTCGATATCCTAGTTCC
>JARYGA010033942.1:0-44857 GCA_030545235.1 Helianthus tuberosus | reverse complement strand
TGCCACCCAGGCGTGTCATAAACACCAGTACACTGCCAAGGACAGAAGCCGAGCTACAAGAACGCATCTCATCAGCAAATGCACGACATGAAGCCCTCCGCTCTAAGCACAGCGATGGCACTACTGAGAACAACCCCCCCCCCCCCCTCCAACTGGCTGTACCTATAAGCAGTTCCTGAACTGCAAGCCTTTGAACTTTGACGGAATAGGAGGCGCCGTTGCATTTGTTCGTTGGTCCGAAAAGATGGACTCCATTCTAAGAATGAGTAACGATTCGCCCCAACAGAGTGTTACCTATACCTCGGGGTTATTTCTAGATGACACACTCTCATGATGGAACCTTCAGGTTCAGACCCTTGGCACAGATGCTGCTTATGCACTGAGCTGGGACGAGCTCAAAGGAATGATGGAGAAGAAATACAATTCTAGGGCTGGAATCCAGAAACTTGAGGTGGAGTTCTGGAATTGAGAATGGACGGACCAGAGATTCCTGAATACATCCAGCAATCTCACGACTTGTCTAGGGTCGTCCCCCACTTAGTCAAACCGGAGTTCAAAAGGATTGAACGATTCATTTAGGGACGTGCACCCCAGATCAGGGACATGGTTACTACCTCGAAGCCCTCAACCATTACAGAGGCTATCGATATGGGTGATTTATTTATAACATGAGATGTTATGTGTTGATATTACATACGTACACCTTACTTACTATCACCTGACCAACGTGAACCATCTTTTAGAAGATGCCACCAAAACGCGATCCGCGCATGCCTGCCAACGAGGCAGGACTTCAACAAATCATCACTGCCGCCATTGCACAGTACGCAGCCTCACAAGGAGGAACTAGCGGAAGTAATTCAAACAATTACGGCAACAACAATCCACCTCATGGGTGCACCTACAAGCAGTTTCTAGACTGCAAGCCTGACAACTTTGATGGCACCGGAGGTGCTGTCGCTTTTGTTCGTGGGCCAAGAAGACTGAATCTGCTCTCCACATGAGCAAATGTGCACCAGACCAGCAAGTCACCTACATTTCTGGGCTATTTTTGGATGGAGCCCTATCTTGGTGGAATTTGCAAGTGCAGACACTTGGTGAAGTTGCTGCCTACGCACTAACATGGACCGAACTGAAGGAACTAATGCGCAAAAAGTATTGTTCTCGCGCTGAAATCCAAAGATTGGAAACTGAATTCTGGCATTTGAAGATGGAAGGTCCGAAGATCGCGGAATATGTTTAGAGGTTTCACAACCTGTCGCATATGGTACCCTATATGGTCACTCCAGAATTCAAGCGGATTGAACGCTTCATTTGGGGATTAGCTCCTCAAATCATAAGCATGGTGACCTCCTCCAAACCTGCAACAATTACTGAGGCAATCGATTTGAGCGTGGCTCTCACTGAGGAGGCTATCCGCCTGAACAAGTTCGATGAGATCGAGACAAAGAAGAAAGAGACTCACGTCGAGTCATCCGGAGGTAACAAACGAAAGTTCTCGAACTTCAAACAAGGCACTAGTGGTGTTGTTAAGAAAGGAGAGCCAAACGCGCCAGCTCAGGTTACAGCTGGTGGTGGGAAGAAAGGAAAGGGATATATGGGCACCCAGCCCAAGTGCAACACCTGCCAGCGTCACCATTCTGGCCGATGTGGTTTGAAGGTATGTGAAGCGTGTGGGAAACATGGCCACTTGAAGGATTCTTGTTGGGCCACTGCTGGCCAGGGAGGCCAAGGAGGATTTGGAAACAGAAACAATAACCGGGGTGGAAATGGAAATCGCCCACAAGGAAACAATGGAGGTGGAAACGGGCAAAGACCTGGATGCTTTAACTGTGGTGGTATCGGGCACTTTAAGAGAAACTGCCCAGAGTTGAACCAAGCCCGGGGAAGAGTGTTCCATATCGAAGCGAGGGAAGCGCGCCAGGATCCCAATGTCGTTACTGGTACGTTCCCTGTAAACCAACGCTATGCATCCGTTTTTATTTGATACTGGTGCCGACTATAGCTTCGTATCGTTAGAATTTAAGAATATGCTTGGATTAGCCGCTAGTAAACTAGGTATTCCTTACTCAATTGAATTGGCTAATGGAAAGTTAGTAGAAGCCAATGAAGTGGTCAGAGGTTGTGTAATCGAGTTGGGAAAGCGTGAATTTGCTTTAGATCTACTACCAGTCCAGCTGGGGAGCTTCGACGTGTTAGTAGGAATGGATTGGTTATCAAGCAACAAGGCTGAGATTGTTTGTCACGAAAAGGTCGTTCGTATCCCGACCGAAGATGGCGAAACAATTGTGGTACATGGCGAAAAGCGTGATACGCAGTTAAGAATTATCAGCTGCCTCAAAGCGCGAAAGTGTTTGCAAAAGGGGTGTGCTGCCTTCCTGGCACACATTGTAGACAAGAAAGCTGCAGAACCGAAGATCGAAGACATCCCTGTCGTGAGGGAGTATCCGGAAGTCTTCCCGGAGGACTTGCCTGGGCTGCCACCTCAGAGGCAAGTGGAGTTTCACATCGATTTGGTCCCAGGCGCCGCGCCTGTGGCTAAGGCACCTTATAGACTTGCCCCGTCTGAGATGCAAGAATTGTCGACACAACTTCAAGAGTTGTTAGACAAGGGATTTATCCGACCAAGCTTCTCGCCTTGGGGAGCTCCGGTCCTGTTTGTCAAGAAGAAGGACGGTAGTTTTCGAATGTGCATCGACTACCGGGAGCTGAACAAGCTGACGATCAAGAATAGATATCCTCTGCCAAGAATTGATGATCTGTTTGATCAACTGCAAGGTTCAAGCTTTTATTCAAAGATCGATCTTCGATCTGGATACCATCAGCTAAGGATACAAGAGGAGAGTATCCCGAAAACAGCCTTCAGAACTCGTTATGGACATTACGAGTTCCTAGTTATGCCGTTTGGGTTGACAAACGCGCCTGCTGTTTTTATGGACCTAATGAACTGAGTCTGCAAGCCGTATCTCGATAAGTTCGTGATTGTATTCATCGACGATATTTTGATTTATTCAAGGACAAAGGCTGAGCACGAACAGCATCTAAGAGCTATTTTGGAGCTGCTGAAGAAAGAACAGCTGTATGCCAAATTCTCTAAGTGCGAATTTTGGCTGCGTGAAGTCCAATTCCTTGGACACGTGGTGAATGGAGATGGAATTCATGTGGATCCAACCAAGATCGAAGCGATCAAGAATTGGGAGACGCCAAAGTCGCCAACCGAGATTCGGCAATTCTTGGGTTTGGCTGGCTACTATCGAAGGTTCATTGAGGATTTTTCGAAGATCGCTCAACCATTGACGCTCCTCACCCAGAAAGATAAGAAGTTTGATTGGGGAATCAAACAGGAAGAAGCGTTTCAGCTGTTGAAGGATAAGCTCTGCAATGCGCCAATTCTAGCACTACCGGAAGGTACTGACGATTTCGTGGTATACTGTGACGCCTCGCGTCAAGGATTGGGTTGCGTGTTGATGCAACGCCAGAAGGTTATTGCTTACGCATCACGTCAGTTGAAGGTACATGAGAAGAACTATACCACGCACGATTTGGAGCTAGGCGCAGTGATATTTGCTTTAAAGATCTGGAGACACTACCTACATGGTACGAAATGTACAATTTTTACAGATCATAAGAGCCTACAACACATATTCAACCAGAAGGAGTTGAATATGAGACAAAGACGATGGGTTGAGTTGTTAAATGATTACGATTGCGAGATAAAGTATCATCCAGGGAAGGCGAATGTGGTTGCCGACGCCCTAAGTCGAAAAGAGAGGATCTAGCCCATAAGGGTTAGGGCTTTAGAAATGATTATCCAAACCGATCTTTCCTTGCGCATTCGTGCCGCGCAGAAAGAAGCTCTTAAGGAAAGGAATCTTGAAGAAGAATATCTCCGGGGGATGGAGAAGCTATTGGTGCCAAACGAGGAAGGAACGTTATGTTTTGAGAAAAGGATTTGGGTTCCTCTGTTTGGTGGTTTAAGGAAAGTTGTTTTTGATGAAGCTTACAAATCGCGGTACCCTATCCATCCAGGAGCGGATAAGATGTACCAAGATCTCAAGGATTACTATTGGTGGCCTAGGATGAAGGGTGATGTTGCTGTTTATGTGAGCAAGTGTCTAACGTGCGCTAAGGTGAAAGCGGAATACCAGAAGCCTTCAGGACTTCTGCAACAACCTGAGATTCCCAAGTGGAAATGGGAACAAATCTCCATGGATTTTATTACAAAGTTGCCAAGAATGCCAAGAGGCCATGACACTATTTGGGTAATAGTGGACCGATTAACAAAGTCAGCGCACTTCTTACCTATCAGGGAGAAGGATAATACGAGCAAGTGGCTGAAATTTACATGAGAGAAATCGTCACGCGCCATGGAGTACCTCTCTCGATCATCTCTGATAGAGATGGACGTTTCATATCAAGGATTTGGCAATCCTTCCAAGAAGCTTTTGGCTCACAATTAAATCTGAGCACTGCATTTCACCCTCAGACCGACGGTCAAAGCGAGCGGACTATTCAGACCTTGGAAGATATGCTGAGAGCATGTGTTATGGATTTGGACGGTAGCTGGGATAAGCATTTGCCACTGGTCGAATTTTCATACAACAACAGCTACCACACCAGTATTGGTGCCGCGCCATTTGAAGCTTTATATGGCCGCAAGTGCAGATCACCGCTTTGTTGGTCTGATGTAGGTGATAAACAATTGGTTGGTCCTGATGTGGTCCAGGAAACCACAAATAAGATTGCACAGATCCGGGATCGCATCAAGGCGGCTCGCGGTCGACAAAAATGTTATGCGGGCCGAAGAAGAAAACCTCTAGAGTTTGAGGTAGGTGATATGGTTTTATTGAAAGTTTCACCCTGGAAGGGTGTGGCACGCTTCGGAAAGCGTGGGAAGTTGAATCCGCGGTACATTAGCCCTTTCAGAATTTTGGAAAGAATAGGGCTAGAAGCATACAAGCTGGACTTACCTGCTGAACTGAATGGAGTTCACGATACATTTCATGTATCCAACCTGAAGAAAAGTCCAACTCAAGATACCGTTGTCATTCCCACCGACGAGATTCATGTTGACGACACGCTCCATTTCGTTGAAGAACCTGTTGAGGCTACGGATTGGAAAGTAAACAAGACCCGCCGGAGCAGTGTCAAGCTCGTCAAGGTTCGTTGGAATGCCAGACATGGTCCTGAATACACCTGGGAGCGTGAGGACCGGATGAAAGAAAAGTACCCCCACTTATTTCCCAAGACACCTGCAACTAGAAGCAGAACTTAAAATTTCGGGACGAAATTTTTTCTAACGGGGGGAGAATGTGACAACCCTCACCAAACCAGATATCTGTACGAATTAATTAATATTTAATTACTGCTTAATTACTGTGCTTGCTTGCAATTGTGGATAAACTGCTACTTGAATACTGATACATACGCATACTTGCATCATACTTTATTTACTGTCACTCCATTATTTACATACAGTACTTTAGTGACAAACTTGATGCACAAAAGCACAGTAGCACAATGAACGGATAACCCATTAAACATGCTGATATAGCCAGCATCAGGCAAACACTGCCTCTAAGGCCTGTATGAGCCGGGAATAGTTTACTACACTAGTAGTGAGTGTAGGGAAATGAGGGTTGTAGAACTGCGTCACTAGGTGATAATTATAGTGACCGGATGTGCCTAAAACGTACCTTGAGTACAAAAATTCAGCACTTTAAATAAAAATTCAGCATTAAGCTAACTAGTAAAGTGCCAAAACCTGAGAAAAATATTACTAGACACTTTCCAAAGTGTCGGGAATAAATTGTGTCACTAAAAATAATATTAACGACACTTTAAATACTTATTTAGCACTTTAACGGAGTGATATCCAACCGTACAACCGGACTTTACCCGGAACCTTAAAATATTGGCATTAACATTATTTTTCTTTCTCTGAGCCAGTTAGGGTCCCCGAATACCTAACACCCGTTATATTTCACTACACACATAACAACTAATTTAAACTTCCAACCAACTAACTATACTTAATCATATAGTTGAAACCTAACCATTTACCCAACCCCCCTTGCAACGAGTTGTTTCCCATGTGGGAACACCCAACTAAACTTTTGATTATTTTATTTTGTCATGTATAATATCTCTAGGACACAATGCCCAATGGTTATTAGTGAATATTAGTTTATAAAGTGGCATGATGGATAAGCCTCACAATCATAACCCACTAAACAATTGCAACTCCCTTTTCCCTCCTGTTTGGTGTTCGGCCGAACTCAACCTCCCACATCCACCCACATTAAATTCCATTTCTAGCCACATTATATACATTCAAGTGTGAGGGATCGCGTACAAGGAAGTTTGGTGCTTACGGATCGTCAAGGACCTCACCTCAACGCTATTAACCACCCGTTTTCGACTAGTTTCTTCCCTAGCCTCGAGCTAGTAGTAAGTGACTCTAAACGCCTTCTTGATCTATTCTAAAGTGGTTAATAAAAGATTTAACGGGCAAAAATCATAAATACTAGAGATCCAAGTTAAGGTCTACTAAAGGTAATAAACTTGGTGGTTAATAAATAAATAATAGTGTAAAACTTATAAAACTAGTTTTATTATGGTTATTTATTGTTGTTGATTGCTAGTATGGGGATAGATCGTCATCAAACCCGCTAGATCATGTTCATAAAACATGAACTAGCCTTATGTTTAGTTGTAAAGTTTCTAGATGACGAACCCTTTCCAACATAAACATGAACTTGTGTAAAAACAATTTTTCTTATAAAATGGAGTTCTAAACTTGTAGATCTAGAGATCTACAAGTGGTATTTTCGAAGGACCAAGTGTCAAAAGAAATCATATTTTTAAAGCCGGATCTTTCATAAACTAAGGTGTTTTTATGAACACACAAGTGTGTAGACACTTGTGTAACAAAAAGTTTTGACAAAGAATTATTCTTGTAATTTTTTACAAGAAGTTGTAAAGATGTATCTTCTTTAAAAACAAGATTCACAAGAAACCAAGTTTATTTATAAAAAAAAAGGTCTACTAAAAATATGGGAAAATTTCTACATATCTTACTCAAACTACAAGTTCATGTGTTTTGCGATTTATAATTATTTTGACTATTTTGGTGATGAAACTTTGTTGATTGATGTTGGGAACATTGTTGATTTGAAATTTTAAAAGAAAATGATACGCTTGTAAGCGTGGCCACCTCCAGTTACAGAGGAAACTCTGGCGAAATTTTCCAAAAATCTAACACTTGTAAATATTTTTATCACAAGTGTTACGGATATATTTTTAACTTGTTTTCCCAAATAACTTTCGCCACGATTTTTATTACGAAACTTCCAAGTGTCGGAGGTGGGATTTTCACAAAATAAAACTTGCTAAAATATATATTTAGTATATATTTTCCATAACAACCCTTGTGAAATTCTTATAATTATTTTGTGAACTACGTAAATATTATTTTTTTTTTGGCTAAAAATAATATTACTAAATATTCACGGCTCCAAAATAATTCGAACGCCCTCACAATAAATATTTAAGTTACAACGGTATTATTAATACCACCCGATCTTTATCCGTAACTTACGTATTTTCAGAAAATACTCTTAAACGCGTATTTTGACAAAAGTATTATTTTGGAAAATTAGATGGAATAAAATATAATATTTTTGGGAAAAATATTTATATTTTGGGAATAAAGTATTTTAGACAAATGAAATAAAATATATTTGATTAAGTGAGACTTAATAATATATTTCGAAGTTATACGAACGCACATGTATTAAATCCCCCATCCTTGGGAAGGAATATATTTACCAAATAATTACGAAGTGTAATTACGAAATAGTTGCCTAACTATTTCCCAAAGACATTTAACCTTAAACTAAGGCACGGCCGTCCGTCTAAAAGAAGTTAGTACGTGTAGGTCGTCGCACAGCAGGTCTTCTGGGAGATACTTTTTAGAGACGCACTTCGGTGAGTTCATGTCCCCCTTTTCTCTTAACTGTTTTCAGTTTTTAAACTGCGGGGGTGAAATACATGTTACATTTACTACAAACGTTTTATACACGGTATGATTAGCTAAGGAACTTACTACTAGATCACGTGAATGGATAGGCTATTATCGTAAGACCATTAATCCTTGTATAAGGACCGAGAGGCATGAGTGATAGATCTATCGGGTGTTGCGAGCCCCACACATGGGCCAGCGTGCGGCTGCATGTGGTGACTATGTCGTTCCGCCGGAAGGACCGGTATAAAATACGCGTTACAGGTTTGAGTGCTTCCTAGTCCATGTCACTTATTAATGTATTAGCTACACATTAATCGATCTCTTTTTCCTTAATTGCTACATACCAAGGATTTTCATACAAACAGACTTGTTTACAAAGGTTTATACATACTCACTTACACATGAACTCGCTCAACATTATTGTTGATTTTTCAACTTACATGTATTTCAGGGAATTAAAGGATCTGGCGCGGTATGACACGTTTTCCCGCTGCATTAGTTTCGAGGTCATCCGAGTTTAAGGGATGTGACTTTTTCCTGGACGAGTCACAGTTCTTAAGCTGTGTTTATTCCTTGTTGGTGTTGTGTCTTTTGAACACTGTTTATGTTAGGATGTGATATCCGTTAAGACAATGTTGTGGTTCTTTACTCTTCAAACTTATTTTAATGGATGATCTTGCATGGTTTTTATTTCATATAGCTTGTTATGGTTAAGCTATGGTATTAAGAAGTCACACCAAAATAACCACGCTTCCGCAAAGCCAGGGTGTGACAAAAGATTACCTATCCTCAGCCCCGGCCTTGATGAAACCAGAAAAAGGAGATGTGCTATCCTTGTATCTTGCAGTATCCTCAAAAGCAGTAAGTGCGGTCCTTGTTAAGGATCATGAAGGTACACAACATCCTGTCTATTATGTAAGTAAAAGTTTACTTGATGCCGAATCCAGGTATTCACACCTTGAAAAGCTTATTCTTGCATTAATTATGGCATCTACTAAGTTGAGACATTATTTTGAAACTCATGTTATTGTTGTTAAAACTAATTTTCCAATTAAGAATGTCCTCAGGAAACCAGAGATGTCAGGAAGGATGGCTAAGTGGGCAGTGAAGCTTAGTGCCTATGATATAAGATATGAGCCTAGGACAGCCATCAAATCCCAAGCATTAGCTGACTTTGTGGCTGATTTCAGTAGTGATTTACAAAAAGAAGCTGAGTTAGAAGTCCAGCAGCTAGAGGAGACCAAGGATCCTTGGATACTCTATAATGATGGATCCTCAAATGTCAAGGGCACAGGGCTTGGAATACTACTAAAATCGCCACAGGGGGACATAATACCCCACTCTATAGCTTGTGAGTTCCAAACCACTAACAATGAGGCTGAATATGAAGCCTTAATTGCTGGTTTGCAAATTGCTAAGCATATGGGGATCAGGTATCTTGAGGTACATGTAGATTCATTGTTAATTACAAACAACTTTAATGGATCCTATGCTGTTAAAGGTGAAAAGCTAACCAAATATTTAGAGATAGTCAAAGAATTGGCACTCTCTTTTGTTTCCTTTAGTTTGACACAGGTACCAAGGGAAGAAAATACAGAAGCTGATGCATTGGCTAACTTAGGATCATCTTTGAAGATCCCGGAGGATATCAAGATCCCTATTATCCATATCCTGACCCCGGCTATCGAGAATCATGTGGCTATGGAGATAGGAAAAAATTCTGCAATTATCCCCAGTGAGGATACTCAAACTCATTCAGGATCATGGATCTCACCAATCATGAGATACTTACAACATGGAGAGATTCCTACAGGAGAAAACCCTAGGGCTTTCAAAATTAAGGTATCTCAATTCACAATTTTAAATAATATGTTGTATAGACGATCTCTTGCAGGACCATACTTAAGATGCATTGAGGATCCTGAAATCCAAGAAGTTTTAAAAGACTTCCATGAAGGAGATTGTGGAAACCACACTGGGGGCAGGGCATTATTTTCAAGGATCCTGAGGACAGGATACTACTGGCCAACCATGAAGAGAGATGCTGTGGAGTATGCTAAGAGATGTGATCCTTGTCAGAGACACAGCAATATCCTTCATCAACCAGCTGAATTTTTGCATCCTATATCCTCCTCTTGGCCATTTATGAGATGGGGTATGGATATAGTTGGTAAGCTCCCTAAGGCACCTGGTGGAAAAGTATTCATGCTTGCTATGACTGATTACTTCTCCAAGTGGATAGAGGCTGAAGCTTTTGCCCAAGTCAGAGAAAAGGAAGTTATATCCTTCATTAAAAGAAATATTATAACTAGATTCGGTATTCCTTCTGAAATTATATGTGATAATGGTTCCCAATTCATTGGGGGCAGAACTACTAACGTTTGTGACAGCTGGGGGATTAAGATGATAACATCAACACCAGTCCACCCACAAGCTAATGGCCAAGCAGAATCATCCAACAAGATCATCATCAACAATTTGAAGAAGAAGCTTGGATCCAAGAAAGGGAAATGGGCAGAAGAATTACCTTATGTGCTTTGGGCTGATAGGACAACCCCTAAGAATGCTACTGGTCAAACGCCATTCTCTTTGGTATTTGGGGCAGAATCAGTGATCCCAACAGAAATGGTGGTTCCAACTGCTAGAACAAGTACCCATGATCCTGAGGAAAATGATGAGAACTTGGCTCAAGACCTGGATACTATTGAAGAAATCTGGGATCTGGCTAGGATAAGGATGGCCAGTTATCAACAAAGAATGGCCGGTGCTTACAACAAAAATGTCAGGATCAGGAAGTTTCAAGTTGGAGATATGGTATTAAGGAAAGCATTTCAGAATACCACCAATCCTGCTGATGGAAAATTGGCTCCAAAATGGGAAATTTGATTGAAGCTGAAGCAGGGAAGGGGGCATATAGATTACTAACCATGGATGGTGATTTGCTACCAAGAGCTTGAAACGCTGTCCACTTGAAGAAATATTTCATGTGAGCAGGATCCTCATGACACAGATGATCCTTACGTTAGGGGTATCCTTGAAGGATCCTTAAAGTATCGGTGATCCTTACTTTGGTAATATCCTAATCTTAAACTATTTCATTTCTTTATTTTCTCATATAAGGATAAGGATCATGTGTCCTTTATCCATCTCTTACGTGATTTTAAGTTTTGAAAGTTCAGGTATCCTTAGCAAAATATTGGTTATCTGTAGAAGCAATCCGTTCCTTAGGTTTAACCCCAGTTATTTGGGCTTGACCCCAGTTCCGCCTGTAGCGCATGATGATCCTGGTATAGTTCAAGGCAGTGGGACCAGTACTCGCTCTAGGGGCTGATAATTCCATTGTACTGGCTATACCTAGGATCCTACGTATAATGGTAGACGTACCATACATCCGTTCCTAAGGTTCCTAACGTTTTCACGTTAGCTAAGGTTTTGGCATTTTCATGTCACTAAGTTTGGATAGTCGCCAGTTAGGGCCAGACTCCAGTTTACATACGATCCTTGGACTTGTCCCCAGTTATCCTTCGGCTTGTCCCCAGTTGTCCTTGGGCTTGTCCCCAGTTGTCCTTGGGCTTGTCCCCAGTTGTCCTTGGGCTTGTCCCCAGTTGTCCTTGGGCTTGTCCCCAGTTGCTAACTCTTATCTTATATTGGCTTAGTCCCAAGTTATGCTCTATTTCAGGTCCTTTATGATAAGCAACTAGGGATCCTCGATCCTTACTTCTCTCTAAGGTTTATCTTATAGTTATCCTGATTATGGTTAGGATCCTAACTTGGATCCTCAGGTATGATCCTTAACTAGTTTTAATTCTATTCATTGTTTATTTGAATAACCCTTAAAGTTTGACAACCAAACTTGTGATCCTTAAAATATATTACTTTTTGGGATTCTTTAACTATAGGATATTTGATTATGGATCATATCCTAAAATATTTTCAATCTGACTAATTCAAAATTGCTTATTCAATAAGTGTACATCAAAACAATTGAGAATTAAAGAGACAAAAAGGATAACAATACAAGATAAGCGACAAAAGATTAAGGTTTTATTTATTAACAAAAGATTAACCCTTAAAAGGTTGTCAAAATTACCTACCCCGAGCATCTACCAGCAATACGTGGCACGTCCACTGGGGTAGGTAAAGGGTGTCCATGATAATAGGTTCAAAAGTAGTGCAGGAATATAAAGGCGGCAGGATCACAATGGTTTCATCCCCCAAACAGAGGATCCCTCCACCATTTGCAATCCTACCTATTGTCCAAAGGATCATACATGATCCTTAATCCTAAAAACTATTGTTCAGTACAAACCATCAAATTGTTCAACAAAACAACCATCAAACTAAAAAATTGGGCTCCGGCTATGTCTAGAAGTTTCCATCATCGCCCAATCATGCAGCCTAAACCTTCCCTGCATCACCACCTCCGGCTCCACTTGCTTCACCACCTTCACCCTTGCCTCCAGCCTCGATTGCCAAAACCTCCTCAGCCTCTTCATCATCTTCAAGATCAGCCAACCTTGCTTTCCAGTCCTCAACATCCCAGCTGCTTCTGTCGAAGTTAGGATCTTGAGCTTCCTAGGCCATCTTTAGTTTTGTCTGATACATTGTGATGGCAGCAGAGACCTTTGCACCTTCTATGAGATCATGCTTTTCATAGTCAAGGTCGATCAGAAGTTTAGCCGTCTTAGTCTTGGCATCCTGGAGCTCCTTCTGAAGATCAGCAATTTTGAGGTCCTTTAGCAATGCAACCTGCTGGAGGTCGGCAATCTTCCTATCCTGATCCTCAACGTGGCCAACATAATCCTCAATCTCAGTGAATTTCTGCAAAGGGGATAAAAGATAAGGTCAGAACCTAGTGATCCTCAAATCAGCAGGATATATCAGCAGGATATGTCAGCAGGATATACTAGCAGAGACAGTGATCCTTACATCGTTGAAGTACTCGAGGAATTGGTGGCGGATTAGAGGCATACCCTGCAGATCCTCAGCTTCAGAGGCCTTTCTCTTCTTGATTCCCTTTCCTTTGAGGGGTGCCTTTGGGACTGAAGCTGTCGGGCTGGTAGGAGCCTTTCTTTTGGAGGATCTGACGGTGGTGAGATCGGTGACATTGAACTTTGAAGCAGACTTGGTGGATTTTCCAGCACCTACATAACCAAAACAAGATAAGTATCTTTACTTCACTTATATTTCACTATTTATTTAAATTTTTAAACAAAGATACTTACTTGACATCGTGACAGAGCCTGAGGATACCTCCTGAGAATCCTGGGTGGTTGTCTTGAAAGATCTTGTTTCAGGATCAAGTTTCTTGAAAGCGATGAGTCTCTCTTTGGCAGCAGGAGACAGTCTGAGGTGTGAGACGGTGATAGCTGCATAACAAGAAAGCAAAAATATATAAGTGATCCTTATATCAAAGGAAAGTTCTCTGGTGATCCTTCTCAGGATCCTCCACCCTACCATGGGTAGCCCATTTCTTGGGTAGATCCTTTCCATCATTGATAGAATCTCTTTTGACAAAAAAGAAACGCCGCTTCCAGTTAGCATCATTCTTGGTAGCTTTGAAGATCGGGTGTTCCTCACCAGGTTTACGTTTGAACAAATAACGATGAGAACCAAAGGTAGTAAGATCATACAGCTCTCCCAGTTCTGACATTCCTAGGTCTATCCCTTCCTGCTCGATGATCCTTTCAAGGGTATACAAAACCCTCCAGATCATCGGCATGGCTTGGATATAAGAGATGCCGGTTAGGGAAAAGAAAGATTGGGTGAAGGCTGGAAAAGGATATGTATAGCCTATGGTAAACGGAGTGACGGGAAAAGCAACCCAGTTGTCGGAAATATGATCACTCAGGGCATTGGGATCAAAAGATTTGAACTCGGTGTTCGCCGGGAAACAGTGACGGATCCTGTCAATCTGCGCATCGTTGAAACAGCAGCGTTCTTTTATGGAATCTTCGATGATCCCCTGGCTCTTCAGTGGGCTGTTTTTCGGGTGATCCTTAGCTGGGGAGTTCCGGAGCAACATCTTTGACAGAATGATGGAAAGAGACGGAAAACAGAGCAAAAGAAGGAAGAAGATGAAGAGAGAATACCTGTTTATCTTTGGATGCAGTTATAAAGGGAGTATCTCTGAAATTTAAATGCAAACGATCCTATCTATATCTCCTATTTATAATCATGATTATGCAGGGTTGTCACTTTTGTGACGTCATAGTTGCAACGGATAGTTCTACAACAACGGCTATATTTACGATAGTTAGTTGCGGATAAGATCAAGAAAATATAATTCGCTCATTTTACATATCACTCCTTATATTTTGGGGGCAATTGTTAGGGGAGGATTTTCTAACAATTAGTGATCATTACTTGTTATCCTAATTAATGATCCTTACTTCTGTGACAGATAGTGATTCTCAGAAGAGCTTCAGGATCAGGATCATGGATCACCTTAAGGATCCTCATACTAACGATTGTTTGTTTATGTCTCGTATTATTTTGCAGGAGTAACAAGCTTGACTTGGTCTT
This sequence comes from Helianthus tuberosus, assembly GCA_030545235.1. Lineage (NCBI taxonomy): Eukaryota > Viridiplantae > Streptophyta > Magnoliopsida > Asterales > Asteraceae > Helianthus > Helianthus tuberosus. The sequence continues at coordinate 30,306 of JARYGA010033942.1, read as the reverse complement.
GGCAACGTTACTATGGAATATTCCACGGGTATTTCGCACACGTTTGACTGGAATGGACGTTGTGGAGAACGTGGGAGCATGGCACAAAAGTCGGATAGTTTGTTAGTATAGTGAACTTCTATTTTTAAAAGGGGTGACGAGCTAGTAATTAGAACACTTAGCCATTTTCAGCTACACACACTCTCATACAATCGCACTCTTGAAGCTTTCGGCAAACACTTAACAGTTTTCGCTCACTTTTACACGTTTCACCCTAGTGATCCTTGTATCTAGCTCGTTACTATCCGAAGTTGTAAACATTTACTGATTTATTTAAGCTTGGTGATCGGTAGTTTCCATCACCCGGGGTTTTTTGTGCCGGAGATCAATTCTTGATCAAGGGCTTTTTCCCTGTATAAATCCTTGTGTCGTTTGTGCAATTTACACTGAAGTGATCCTTATCATTGTTCCTTATTTCAAGCATCATACCCCACAACAAAGAGTTTGGTTGCATTATCCTCATCAGATTTTTTGACCAAAACACTCAGGATCCTTGAGAATAATGCCCTGCCCCCAGTGTGGTTTCCACAATCTCCTTCATGGAAATCCTTTAGGACTTCTTGGATTTCAGGATCCTCAATGCATCTTAGATATGGTCCTGCAAGAGATCGTTTATACAACATATTATTTAATATTGTGAATTGAGATACCTTAATTTTGAAAGCTCTGGGGTTTTCTCCTGTAGGGATTTCTCCATGTTGTATGTATCCCATGATTGGAAGGATCCATGATCCTAAATGAGATTGAGTATCATCACTAGGGATGATTGCAGAATCCTCTCCTATCTCCATGGCTACATGATCCTCGATAGCAGGGGTCAAGATGTGGATAATAGGGATCCTGATATCCTCCGGGATCTTCAAGGATGATCCTAGATTGGCTAATGCATCAGCCTCTGCATTCTCTTCCCTTGGTACCTGTGTCAAACTAAAGGAAACAAAAGAGAGTGCCAATTCTTTGACTATCTCTAAATATTTGATTAGCTTTTCACCTTTAACAGCATAGGATCCATTAAAGTGATTAGTAATTAACAACGAATCTACATGTACCTCAAGATACCTGATCCTCATATGCTTAGCAATTTGCAAACCAGCTATCAAGGCTTCATACTCAGCCTCATTGTTGGTAGTTTGAAATTCACAAGCTATGGAGTGGGGTATTATGTCCCCCTGTGGCGATTTTAGTAGTATTCCAAGTCTTATTCCTTTGACATTAGAAGCACCATCAGTGAAGAGTATCCAAGGATCCTTAGTTTCTTCAAGTTGTTTGACTTCCAGCTCAGCTTCCTTTTGCAAGTCACTACTAAAATCTGCCACAAAGTCAGCTAAGGCTTGGGATTTGATGGCAGTCCTTGGTTTATATCTTATATCATATGCACTAAGCTTTACTGCCCACTTAGCCATCCTTCCTAACATTTCAGGTTTCCTGAGAACATTCTTAATTGGAAAATTAGTTTTAATAATAATGGCATGAGTTTCAAAATAATGTCTTAATTTAGTAGATGCCATAATCAATGCAAGGATAAGTTTTTATAAATGTGAATACCTGGATTCAGCATCAAGAAAACTCTTACTTACATAATAGACAGGATGTTGTGTACCTTCGTGATCCTTAACAAGGACCGCACTTACTGCTTTAGAGGATACCGCCAAATACAAGGATAATATATCTCCTTTTTCTGGTTTCATCAAGGCAGGGGCTGAGGATAGGTAATCCTTGAGAGCTTTGAGAGCATTTTCATGCTTTTCAGTCCATTCAAATTTCTTGTTCTTCCTCAAAATGTCATAGAATTCCTTGCATTTTTCGGAGGATTTGGATATGAACCTGTTCAAGGCTGCGATCCTGCCTGTCAATCTTTGCACATCCTTAGCATTGGCAGGAGATTTGATATTCACAATAGCCTTAATTTGCTCTGGACTTGCTTCAATGCCTCTTTTTGTCACCATATAGCCTAGGAATTTACCTGCTTTAACACCAAAGTGACACTTGGAAGGATTTAGTTTCATATTAAATTTATCAAGGATATCGAAGGCTTCCTCCAAGTCTCTAAGGTGATCCTCAGCTTTCTTGGACTTAACCACCATGTCATCTATATAGACTTCCATAGTGTGTCCAATTTGTTCCGTGAACATCATATTGACTAGCCTTTGATAAGTAGCACCTGCATTCCTTAGTCCAAATGGCATAGCAATATAACAATATATACCAGTTGGGGTCATAAAGGCTGTATCCTCTTGATCAGATGGTTCCATCTGAATTTGTTGAAATCCAGATGAAGCATCCATAAAAGTCAACAACTCATGACCCGCGGTAGCATCCACCATGGAGTCAATGTGGGGTAATGGGAAAGGATCCTTGGGACATGCCTTGTTTAAATCAGTAAAATCGACACATACCCTCCACTTTCCATTTTTCTTTTGAACAACAACCACCTTGGATACTTAACCTCTCTTATCATACCTGCCCGAAGTAGTTTATCTACCTCTTCCTGGATAATAGCATTCCTTTCAGGTGCAAACTTCCTCCTCTTCTGATGTATAGGCTTGAATGACCTGTCAATGCCAAGCTTATGAGTAATTATATCCTTAGATATACCTGTCATATCCTCATGCTTCCAAGCAAAGGTGGTTTTCCTCCTCTTAAGGAAGGATACTAGATCTTGTTCAATGTTGCTGAGGATCCCTGATCCTATGAAGACGATGGATTCAGGATCATGGGGATCCATAAGGATTTCTTTCACATCCTGTTCTCTTGCCTCCAAGACATCTCTTGGAGGATACTTTAGTTGCTATTGCTCCCTTGGTCTTGAGGCTTGCTTCATTGATAATGTGTAACAATTCTTAGCTTCTTGTTGATCACTCTCAATTTTCACCACTCCCCACGGACTAGGAAGCTTTACACATTGATGATAGGTAGATGGGACTGCCTTCATGTCATGTATCCATGGCCTGCCAAGGATAACATTACAACAAGATAAGCAATCTATAACACAAAATTTTTTATAAGAATGGAGTCCTTCAATATAGATGGGGATTTTGATGTCCCCCAATGTATTTTTGGTTTCTTCGCTGAATCCCACAAGTACTGAGGATCTTGGGATAATGTCTGATTCAGGGATGTTCATCTTCTTGAGGACATCAAGCTGGATGATGTTTACTGAGCTTCCTCCATCTATCAGGATCCTGCGGACAAAATGGTTAGAAATAAACAGAGTAATAACAAGACCATCATGATGAGGATCCTGAACATCAAGACGATCATCATCATCAAAAGTTATAAATTTATCCTTGGTGACAGTGGAGGTCCGGATGGGTCTGTCTCCATTATCCATCTTGGTTTCCTTGGCATGTCTTTTGGCTGCTGAAAAGGAAGTACCACAAATGTCTGATCCACCGGATATAAAGTTTATAACTTGTGCATCTGCTGGAGGAGCAGGAGCCTTTTCTGGTATCCTTTCAGGATCCTGGATCCTTGACTTCTTTCTTCCCAAGAGCTCCTTCAAGTGCCCCTTGCTTAACAAGTAACCAATTTCTTTCCTAAGTGCAATACACTCTTCAGTGAGATGTCCGAAATCCTCATGATATGCACACCACTTGGATTTGTCTTTTGTAGCGGCTGGTTTATCACTTTTTCTTGGCCACCTAGCTTTTTCACCTAGATTCTGCATTGCAAGAATTAGCTCATTGTTTTCAACAGAAAAACAGTATTCAGAAATTGGAGGATAATCCTCATCATCCTCTTCTTGCTCTACTGCATGCACATTCTGGTTGTCAGACTTGTTGTAGGACTTGAACTTGTTATTCTTAAAGTAGGATCCTTGCTTTTCCTGTATTGAGGATCCTGCCAATCTCTCCTGGATCCTTTTGTCATCCTCTAAACGGATGAACCTAAGGGCCCTGGTTCTCACTTTATCAAGATTCCTGCATGGGGTCATAACAAGATCATCATAGAATAATGAATCCCTAAGCAAACCCATTTTAAAGGCTTCCACGGCCGTGGCTATATCCAGGTTAGGGATATCTAAGGATTCTTTACTAAACTTAGTGATGTAATCTCTAAGTGATTCATTTTGACCTTGTGTTACCCTATATAGGTCACTAGTTAATCGTTCAAATTTTCTACTACAAGAGAATTGACTATTAAACAAATTAACTAGATTAGCAAATGAAGTAATAGAGTAAGGGGGAGACTTAGCAGCCATTTAAGAGCAGATCCTGTAAGTGTGGATCCAAAACCCTTGCATAGACACGCTTCTTTTAACCTTTCAGGAATTGGATTGATCTCCATCCTCTCCCTGTATTGAGCTACATGTTCCTCTGGGTCCGTTGAACCATCATATAGCTTCATAGTTGGTATCTAGAACCTTTTGGGTATCTCAGCATCACAAATAGGTGGTGCAAAGCGAGATATCCTATGGCTACCATCTGCAATTTCAGGAATGGGTTTAACCACTCCTGGTACGCTGGATATCATATCCTTAAGCTTCTGTAACTCCCTAGCCATAGCCTGATTGATACCTGTATCCTACATAGAGTCATGGTTAGTGTTATATGAATTGTTAAAAGTGTTACCTCCCATGGGATTCAAGTTTGGAATTGCAGATGTGAATCCATGTTGACGGGATTCTGGTATGATTGAAGGACCAGAGGAAGCAATGGTCTGCATTGGTATGAAATCTCCTTGATGAACATCTGAGCTTGGAGGCTGCATGCTTCTTAAGAATCCTTGATCCTGAAAGATGTTGGATCCTTGAAGCTGAGAGGATCCTTGAAACTGAAAGGATCCTTGGGACAGAGAGGATCCTAGAACCTGGGAGGATCCTGGAACCATGGAGGATCCTTGGGCCTGGGAGGATCCTTGGACCTGGGAGGATCCTTGAACCGTGTGCATTCCCAAATATCCTCCTGAGCTGACGAAGGATCCCTGATGCTGAAAAGAGGATCCCGATGGCTGAAAACAGGATCCTTGAGGCTGGAAGTGAGAGCCAAATGCTTGACTCATAGTTGCTGTTCCATAACGCCTTCCTGATGGTCCACTCTGATACTGGATGTCCGGAGCTACAGTTTGCAATGCTGTTATAGCTGGAGTATCGAAATCCAATGACCTTGGTATCAGAGGAGAGTGATCCTCCACTGATTTCTTCTGTTTCTTGATATCACCAATATCCTGGAGGATCCTTTCATTGGTTTTGTCCTGTTCTTGCATGCGATCTCTCATCTGCAAAATCAGAGTAAAAAGATCATTAGTAGTAGGATTAGAGGAAACAGAAGAAGTTGGTGGTTTTGGGAAAATGGGGGTTTGTCTCTTCGCAGCATTTTCAGCATTCTTCTGGGATCCAGAAGGTGGTGGAGGCAAAGGAGGAGCGCCCTGTGAAGAACTCATTGCCGGCATAGAGCTTGATGTGTTCTTTGTTGAAGAAGCCATCTGCTTGGTTGTAATGAACCGAAATGATCACAAGAACAATAATTTCTCAAGAACGAAGCACCAATTGCCCCACGGTGGGCGCCAAACTGTTTTGGTCAAAAATCAAGCAAAGATAATGCAACCAAACTTTCTGTTGTGAGGTGTGATGCTTGAATCAATGAACAATATTAAGGATCACTCCGAAATGTAATGAACAAATGACACAGAGATTTATACGAGGAAAAAGCCCTTGATCAAGAGTTGATCTCCGGCACAAAAAACCTCGGGTGATGGAAACTACCGATCACCAACTAAGATTAAACAAAATTAATATTACAACTCGGGATGATAACAAGCTTGTTACAAGGATCACTAGTGTGTAATGTGCAAAAAAGTGTATGAAATCGCCAAGTATTGCTTGAGAGCTGTTACGAGTATGTGTGTATGCCAAAAATAGCTAAGTGTTTTTTTATCAAGCTTGTTATCCGCATTTAAATTAGAAATAACTAAGTTAACAAACTATCCGATAATCATGCATGCTTCCCACGATCTCCACAACGTCTATAATGGTCAAACACGTGCGGAATCTTTAGAGAATATGCTCCAGGAATTTCGGTGAGACTTGGTCCATGCACTTGTTCCTACAAAACAAGTTTACTTACAAAGAAGACAATTGTTAGTAGTAGGATAATAACAGTGATCCTGATCCTACGACACCTGCTAAGGATCCTTAATTCAAATAGAATTGGGGATCCATGATCCTGGTAGCAGTTGAGGACCCGTGATCCTTAGGATTTAGAAAATCCTCCCCTAACAATAGGGATTATGTGCAACGCTACCATTTAACAGACCTACCCATGCCAAACCTAGCAGCTTACGCACGTCTGGACCCTCTAGATCCCTACTGTGATAATGATGAATACATTAGGGAAATCCTAGAGAATCCATATCCTCAGGAAGAACCTGTGCCACAGTACCCAGATCCAATACCAGCACCTGCACCCCCAATGAGTGTAGAAAATGTGCAAGAGCTCCGAACTTTCGGAGAATAAATTTTAGAAAGTAGCGAGAGGATGAGGCAAGTAGGAGAACGACTCGTCTGGAACTACGACGAGCGTCATATGGATTTCTGGATGAATCCATATCAGTGAAAGTGATGGTGGAGATGGTAATAGTAATAATAATATAATAATATATAAAATGTGTGTATGAATATATATATATATATATATAATAATAATAATAAATCTATCGTAGTATAGACCACTTCGTGGTTAGTGATGCATAGTAGTATTGTAATTTTAAATTCCAGTTCTGGTTTGTATTAGATGCATACTAATATAAGAAAGAGTAAGTCGCAATGTTCGACGTTTTTGATCAAAATGCGTGTCATATGATTGATCGTATTAAGATATTATCTTGTGATATTAATATGTGGTAAATGTTTAAAATTCAGATGGCCGCCAAGTGAATCAAGAGAATCCGGATAATAACCCGGAACACCAGAATAACGATAACCAGAGTAACCATAACCCGGGTAACGAAAACCCAAATAACAACAATAATGGAAACCAAGTGGACAACAGTGCCATCCAACACATAGTGGCACAAGGAGTAATAGATGCAATGCCATATATTATTCAAACGGTTAGGGAAGCTGATAATAAAAGTAACCGAGATAGTAAACGACCCTCTGAAGCAGAAAACAACATGAACAATGGACCTATACTTCATCCGCCCATTCCCAAAAGAAGAAGAACCATGCCTTATGGTTGTTCTTATAAATAATTCTGGTCTTGTAAACCAATGGAATTCTCGGGCAATGAAGGGGCCGTTGCATCTCTACGCTAGATAGAAAAGACTGAGGCAGTCTTAAGAATAAGCAAATGCGCGGAAGAGGATAAAATAATGTTTGCTTCTAATCTGTTTAAGAATTCAGCCTTAGAATGGTGGAACACTATCCTCCAGTCTAGGGGAAGTGACAGGATTTACAGTATGGAATGGGAAGAATTTAAAAACATGGTAGAAAGGAAATTATGTCCTCCCAATGAAAAAGAACAGATAGCAAATAAATTCCTAAATCTTAGGATGACTGGGGTAGATAGTAAGGGTTATACTACATTATTCTTTGAATATGCTCGAATAGTACCAACCCTTGCATCACCTGAACCAGTATTACTCTCCCGTTACTTCTGGGGATTAATTAGTGAGATAAGACATGTAGTCAAGGCAGCTAGACCTCAAACTATAGAAGAAATCGTAGAACTAGCAAACACCTGGACTGACGAATTAGTCCGTACACGAGAAGAGGATCAGAGGAGGAACCTAACCCAGAAGCTTACCCAAGAACTCCGTTCTGGAAATTTTAATCGTGGGAAAAATGTAGGTTCTACTTCTGCACCCTATTGCAAGTATTGCAAAAGGAAGCATTCTGGACGATGCTCCATATACTGCAACTTCTGCAAAATATCTGGGCATAAGGAGGAAGACTGAAGGAAGAAACATAACAACAGGATATGCTACAACTGCGGAGAACAAGGCCACATCAAGCCAAACTGTCCGAAATTAGCTCCAGTTACGAACAACAAGAACACTAAAAATGCTAGAGCATTTATTCTGACTGCAGAAGAAGCTAAGATAATCACGGACGTGATAGCCGGTATGTTTTTAGTTAATGATGTTTTTGCTAAAGTATTATTTGACTCTGGTGCAAACCAAAGTTTTATTAATACTTTATTTTGCAAACTTCTCAATCAACCATTAACTAAACTCCCACAAGAATGTCTAGTAGAGACAGCAAATGGGGAACCATTAAGATTTCTGATATCTTGCAGGGAGCAAGAATAGAAATTCTAAATCAGAAATTTATTGCAAACCTTTACCCAATAAATCTGGCAGGATTTGATATCGTGTTAGGAATGGATTGGTTAATAGCCAATAAAGCCAGTATTTTATGTGATCAAAAGTCAATCCAAGTAAATTCACCCAGGGGTGAAAAGATCACAATTAAAGGAAATAAACCCTCTAGATCCACAAAATTCATCTCTGTGATGAAAACAGCAAGTTATATAAGAAAAGGATCATTAGTGTGTTTGATTTCTATAATCATTAACACTAAAGGAAAAGAATTAAAGGATATTCCAGTAGTATCCCAATTTTCAGATGTATTTCAAGAAGAGTTACCAGGACAACCTCTAGACAGAGAAGTTGAATTCAGAATTCATCTGCTACCAGGGACAGCACCAATTGCCAAAGCACCTTATCGCTTAGCACCTGCAGAAATGCAGGAACTGAAGAAGCAGTTAGACGAATTATTAGAAAAAGGATTCATACAGCCAAGTTCATCGCCATGGGGAGCGCCAATCCTATTCGTTAAAAAGAAGGACGGATCAATGCGTATGTGCATTGACTACCGTGAATTGAACAAGGTCACGATTAAGAATCAGTATCCATTACCAAGAATCGATGATATGTTCGATCAATTACAAGGAGTTCGATTTTTCTCTAAAATCGATTTAAGATCAGGATATCATCAATTAAAGGTACAGGAAGAGGACATTCCTAAGACCGCTTTTAGAACAAGGTATGGCCATTATGAATTTACTGTCATGCCATTTGGTTTAACCAATGCCCCAGCTGCATTTATGGACATGATGAACCGACTATGTAAGCCATATTTGGATAAATTCATAATTGTCTTTATAGATGATATTCTTATTTATTCTTGTTGGACCGTGTTCCGACCCTGAAAAGTCAGTCAAGGATGTTCATCTTCATGTATAAAGGCGGAATCAGTATACACGAAGTTACAACAGCTTTTCCTTTTCAATTCTTTCTCTTTTATTGCTTTCTGAATCAATTTTGACAGAGTTCGGTTACACAAGCAATGAACAGGTCTCGCTCCAATGTCTACAAATGAAGTCACATGTCCAGGTATATATAGGGTGGCTGGTTCGCTTATATGGACAGTCCATATAAGCGAAACCCCATATGAATGTATAAGCGAAACCACCTAGGTGTACCTATAAGCGAAATACCTATGACCCTTGGAGCGAAACCTACCTAACATGTACATAAAAGCGAAATACTCTCCTATCCTATGTACACATAAGCGAAAACCCAACATTAAACCTTAATTTGACTTTTAAGATCCTATGTTGACCTATCTTGACCTAAGACTTGATGTAGACGTAGTCAACAGACATCCCGTGCATCAACAGACTCCCCCTTGGATGTTGACGAAGTCTTCAGCTCCGAGTCTTCAGTCTTGGTCTTTTCTCCAACTCTGTCTTCACATCATAAGCATTCTATCTTCACAGGTTTAGAATCTTGTCCTAGCTCCATCTTCAAACTCCCCTTTGACTGTTGATCCAGACTCCCCCTTTCACAGACTCCCCCTCTCAATATGCTAGAATCTGAGGTCTTGATCTGGTTCAAGCTTTGACATATAGCTTCCGAGGGAATAATGAAGTCCAAAACCTATTTCTCAAACATCAATCATTACAAACTATCTTTTCAACAATAAATCACAAACTCAATCATCTTTAGTAATCCACTCAAGTATTCAGGTCCAAGTTAATGACCCTGATCACTCAATTAATCCACTCAAGTATTCAGGTCCAGGAAGCTCCGGCAATTCAAATTGTTTAGTCGAACATGGAGTCCACCCAGGCCTCATCAGCCTTAGGTGTAACCTTGACTCTCGCAATTTGAATTTTGAAGTTTTCAGCCTTAAGAGGTGGAAAATTTGCATCATAATCAATTTGAATTAAATCCTCAGAAGGTGAAATCTTTTTCTCACTTTTTGGTTTCCAAACTTGTTGAGATAATGCAACCCGTTTGTAAAATTTGTCATTTTTAGTTACCACTTTCTTTAAGAGTTCATTTTTCACTTTAATGTTGTCATTTTTCACACTCTTTTTCTCAACAACGATTGGTGCTTTACCCTTCACCTCAACTTTCTTCTTTTGTCTCTCAACAACTTCAGTCTTAGGCTTGGAGTTGGTGCAATTTATTGCAATGTGACCAACTTTGTTACATCTAAAACATGTACGAGTATCAACAACTCGACTTGTGCCTTCAGACTGATGTTGTGAGGCCCTCTTCTTAAAGAACTCTTCATTCGATTTTGAAAAAATCTCTTTCTCTTCATCAGCAAGTGAACTCGAACTGTTCACAAACTTTTTCTTTTCAGCAAACCTCTTGTTTGGAACATTTCTTTTCTGATAAGACTTACCCCCCTGATAACCACCCGACTAATTGTTTCGATTGTTATTATAAAAACGCGGTGGAAATACAGATTTCTTGTAGTAAGCTTTATCTTTCTCAAAATTCATTTTTCTCTTTGTTTTACTCAACTTGTTCACTTCTGACAACTCAACTTCGACCAACTTGAAAACATTTGTCAATTTGTTCACATTTACATTCTCAATCGGAAACTCGGAATCCGAAAACAACTTATCTGAACCCAACATCTTGTAAATAACAAGATTTGATTCTTCATTTAAGTTTTTCTTGGACTTTCGTTTCTGAATGTATTTGTCCAAGAAACACCCATCTTCCTCAGTAGTGTCACTATCCGTTTTTAACACATTTTCAACAACACCTTTTACAATATCATTTTGAACACTATCGTCATTGAAAGATGTGAACGTGACATCAATTGAATCTGGAAGATTCATTTCACTTTCTTCTTCAATTTCAACCAACCCTGATTGTTTTTTCGTGTAGTTATCAAGAACAGGTGGTGGAACTTGATGAAAACCCACCCCAGTTCCATCAGAATACACATCTTCGCCTGCTTTGTCTTTCCCGATGGGTTTGGGAATAATGTGTTGCAAAACAAAGCTTGCGGAGCTGTAACTGTTAAGCTTCAACTGGATTCGCTCGTTTTCAATTTCAGCCTCTTGAAATTTAAGTTTCAGTTTAGCGATTTCATCCAGTTGTTGGTTGATTGATTCTTCTTTTACTCTAAGCACTGCTTTTAGGTGAACATTTTCTTTATAAGTTTTACCATTTCGATCATCATTATCTTTCATTGTGCTTTTGAGTTTTTCAAACTTCTCAGAAATCTGACGATTTTCAAGAATTAACTTTTCATTTTCTTGTTTAATTTTGTCATGATCAATTTTATCATTTTCAATTTGGCTAGTTAATTCTTTTATCCGTTCAGTTGAAGCTTTAACTGTTTTGTCACGATCAAGAATCTGATTCTCAACGCTTCTGACCTTTGCTGTCAGATCATCAACTTTCTTCCCGTTGAGATACGTGACTGTGTTACAAAATTTGCACTCTTTGTTGCAATTTTTGCAATCAGCATTTCCATCAATTTTCTTACCTGACGCATTTGTTGACAAGTTTGAACTGACCTGGCTTTTTGACTCAGACACAGAGTTAGAGTCTACCTCAAGTGCCTTAGCAGCCAGCACTTTGTCAGCCATTTTTCCCAGATTCTCAGCAATCAACTCCTGCGTTGTGTCAATAACTCCAGTATCAACTTTCTTTGATTTCTCTGTCTCTTCTTTCTCCTTTTTCACTTTCTCTTCTTTCTCCTTCCTCTCTTTTTCTTCTTTCTCTTTCACGTCTCCAGTTCCCCACCATTTATTCTGCCAATACCCATCCTCATCTTTGATCTCCTTGATTATGGCTTCCCGATCAAGAGTTTTGTCATCGATCGCAATATTTCCATATTCATCAAGATAACACTCTCTGTCCAGATCCCATCTTCTCGCTCTCTTCGCTTCCAAATAGATACGAGATATTCTAATTATTCTGTTTTCAGCTAGCATTTTTCTGTATCTATATTTCTGCTCTTCAGTTCTATCTTCTTTCCACGAAATAGGTTCATCGTTTTTCGCCATGAATGCGTAACCAACCGCATCTTCCTCAGGTAGAACCTCTTGACTCCAATCATACCCTTCATCATCATAAATCACTGCAAGAGCTCTAGATTTCTCTTTGTTGTCTTCAACCTGCTTCAATCTAGGCGGCTCGGATTTATTCTGATGATAAATTGCCTTCTTGTAATAATCATCTCTGAAAGGGTTCTCCGACTCATCAGCATAAGCGTTTCTGCATTCTCGCTTGAAGTGACCTTTCTGCTTACACTTGAAGCAAGTCACCTTGGACTTATCGAACCCCAATTTGGTAGATGGACCACCAATTGTCTTCCTGCCGGTAATTTGCATGAAACGCTGTGCTCGACGAAAAGCACTAGCCATAGCCCAACGAATATCGATCAGCTCCATTTCTTCCGGATCAATCTGATCATAATCTTCTTTCGTCAGATTGGTGTTGCCTATCTTCCCAGCTACTAACCCTTTATACGATTCCAACACCGATGCTAGGAAGATCATCTGCTGTTTGGCCGACTCCTCGTCAAAATTCTGAGCATTCTTTAAATCTATTGCGATGTTGCATTGAAAACGATTCTTTGCATCAGAATGACTTCCAGATGATGAAGATCCACTGTGACTTCCGCTGTTTTGACCACTTTGACTTTCTTTGCTTGCTGTGGACACATTTTCAGCAGAAAACGCAGTCTTGGGAGAAGTTGCTTTTGGCATCATGCTCTTTGGATAATATAAATCCAAATTCTGCTGGTAGGATGAGTGATTGACTTTGTATGTCTTTTTCAGTTCCAACTCGTGACTTTCAAGTTTCTCAATCAGCAAATCTAATGTCAACTTTTCTGGTGCTTTGATGGTATTCTTCAGAATCAGCGCATAATATCTCCAATCCATCTCCTCAGGCAACGAATCGAACAATTTGTCGATAAGATCATCTTCAGAATATCTGATATCATGTCTTACTAATTCCAGCTTCAGATGACCAAACCTTTCTATCATTTTACAAACTGACTCGTTCTTTAAACACCCAAACATATCAAACTCTTTCTTAAGTAGTTTCATTTTGTTTTTCTTGATTTCTTCACTACCTATACATTTCTTTTCTAACTTTTTCCAAAGATCTTTTGCATTTGAATAATCGATCAATGAGATTATGTCTTCCCAGACGGACTGAAATAACAATGCCACACATTTTTGTTCTGCTACAAATGAATCAATCTCATCAGCTGATCTTAAAGTTTCACCATTTTTGTTTCCATTTTCATAACCGTTTTTCAAACTCTTCCAACTGGGAAATACGAATGCCATCAACCAGTCTTCAAACTTTCTTGACCACCGACTGTATTCCTCGATAGCCATTAGCTTTGGAGGTTTATTAAATGTCCCAAAGGCACTTTCAGATTCCCAAGCTTCCTTTTTCCTCTCTTTCGGTGGATTCTCATTCGTATTGCTAGACGAAGAACATCGTTTCCGGAATTTCCAGCAAATGCGTACATGTCGCTAAACGGGTTCAAGAAAATGTCATCCATCTTGATTGTACCTGCAAAATCAGCAAACACTTAGACAAATTTTCAAGATTTTGAAAAACAATGACACAAAAGCGAAATCAGCTTGTATGTCCACAAAAGCGAAATCAATTATGTGACAGAAAAGCGAAACCAGTTGTGATGACTAAATGAGCGAAATCAACAAAATGTACACTCGAGCGAAATCAGTTTTTGACTGATAAGCGAAATCAGTAGTGTCTTATGAGCGAAACTAGAGATGTCACTATAAGCGAAACCACTCTTTATCACAAGAGCGAAACCTAAGATGTCCGAATAAGCGAAACAACAAGATGTCCCTATCAGCGAAATCAAATAACTAATGTCCGTATAAGCGAGATGTCCATATGAGCGAAATACCTTCGATTACCGTAAAAGCGAAATATGGTTTTTAGTTGATTTTTACCATTTTTAAGCCGTATTTCAACCTGACTCTTTCTAGGGTTTGTTAATCGTATGTTTTACACGTTATACTCAATTTTTAGGCCATTTCAACCGTAGGAACCAGTTTAAATCGAAAAAGTATGAGAGAAAGTGAGTAGAAAAGAGAGAATTTTGTTGAATCAGCTGTAGTAGTATGAACTCCTCGTCCCGAAGCTCTGATACCACTTGTTGGACCGTGTTCCGACCCTGAAAAGTCAGTCAAGGATGTTCATCTTCATGTATAAAGGCGGAATCAGTATACACGAAGTTACAACAGCTTTTCCTTTTCAATTCCTTCTCTTTTATTGCTTTCTGAATCAATTTTGACAGAGTTCGGTTACACAAGCAATGAACAGGTCTCGCTCCAATGTCTACAAATGAAGTCACATGTCCAGGTATATATAGGGTGGCTGGTTCGCTTATATGGACAGTCCATATAAGCGAAACCCCATATGAATGTATAAGCGAAACCACCTAGGTGTACCTATGTAACACCCCGAAAATATAAAACTTTCTATTAGAAACATAAAGTATAAATAAACGAGAATTTACTAACTAGGGATTCTAACCTAGCTAGTTACAAGTTTAGAAATAACCTATAGTAGGGTAAAAAGCAATTAAAATAAACATTTAACAAATAGAGGGACTTAAGTTGTAACATTTGAAACTTGATTGTTACTAAACAAATAAAACAAGCCAAACACCCCCAAATGGAGGTGTCTGGTCGTACAAACAAGGCCAGGGGCGACCCCAAACCTTCAAAAACCTAGAACCTCACTAAATCTACAAATTGAAGGCTCAATCCAAGTTGAAATCGAAATTTAATCATAGATTCGTGATCCTCATTGCGAGAGGATTCTAAGGTATGTAAAATCTGATGAAATCATTCAACTTGAATTTCTCATGATTTTGTAAAATTTGGAATTAGAGGTTGCATGTGTATTATGTAGTATGATTGGAGTTGATATGATGTCTAGATGTGAAACCTAGCCAACTACATGTGAAATCATAATCAAATTCAGGAAATTCCATGAACACCTTGAAGGTGGATTGTGGGTTTTACAATATGATGATGAACACTAGAAATTAGAATGAATATTTTGGTGTAATTTGATCTTAGAAAATGACTTCTGGAAATGCATGATATTTAAATGATATATGAGGATTATATTGAAGGTTAAGTTAGCAAACTAGCAAGCTAAAAACTTGAATATGAAAGATATGAAATTATGCCTTTATGGTGTTTGATGAAATGCCTCTATGAAGGCTTAAAACTGAAATTCTGAGCTTAAACGCATAATCATGATGTTTTGGTGAATTATGCGAATTATGATTTAAATAGAGTTCTAAAACGCATTATGAATGAACTCTATAGGAGCGGACGCAGGAGCGTCGAGTGGACAAGCGGGTGGCGAACCACGTTTAAAGGGCAAACTTTGAAGGTATGTAACTTGTTCCGTTACATTTAGTAAATTGGATAATTATGTAATGAGTACTCGAGTTTAGAATAAAGAATGCTATGAAATTAAGTATTTGTGTCGCTATATAGAGAATAATTGGTTAAAAGTTGGATATAATCCGTTGGTAGTTGTCATAAGGAAGGAATTTCCGTAGACAAGCTAAACGGGTCAAATAACCAAATTAAAGCATGATTAATACTACGGAATATGTGGATTTTACTTTGATGTTGGTTAACATATAACAGGTAAGAAATATTAGAATTTGATATAGTGAAGTTTTATAAACGAAATCCGAAAGTTGGGTTGAGAGCCTTGATCAAAATAAGCAAAAACAAGGTTTTCCAGGAACCACCGTAAATTACGGTTGTACCGTAATTTACGGTAGGGGTCAAGTATGTTACGGCGGTTCACTACTGGTTTACGGTGGAACCATAGATGTTCAGATGTCACCGTAAATTACGGTAACACCGTAATTTACGGTGGAAACAAGAAATTTTATATTTTTATTTTATTTAAGTTTAATGTTGTATTATATGTTAAATCTAAATTCTCAAAGTCAAAACTAATGTTTATTGGTTTTGACCCTAGGTAAATTGGTGGATCTTACGGGCGGTGATCAAGTGATCGAATGAAGAACCGAACACTCTATTTTGAAGCTTCCGCAATGTGTTAAATCTTTTGTAGTTCTTGTGTATGGTCGTTAATACATTTTAAACTGTTGACAAAAATTTTGTATCTTAGTCATTACTCGACTAAGGTCATGGTTATTATTAAATTTTGTAAATGAAAGTCATGTACTTAACTATATTTTAATTTAAAATCAAGGGTTTAAATTCTAGGGTGTTACAAGTTGGTAATCAGAGCTCAAGGTTGTCAATAAGTGTTCGGTTCAAGCTTGATCGATCGTCCGGTAAGAATTAACTTGTTTTGTTAATAAATTATGTACTATGTATAAAATGAGAAATGGACAATATGCATGAAAAGAGTGTGTAAGCTCACTCAAAAAGCAAGAAATGCATGAAACATGAACTATCAAATCAAGTTACGGACTTGATTAAATAGAAACATGAATGATCAAATCAAGTTACGGACTTGATTAAATAGAAACATGAATGATTAAATCAAGTTACGGACTTGATTAAATAGAAACATGAATGATTAAATCAAGTTACGGACTTGATTAAATAGAAACATGAATGATTAAATCAAGTTACGGACTTGATTAAATAGAAACATGAATGATCAAATCAAGTTATGGACTTGATTGGATAGAAACAAGAATTATTAAATCAAGTTACGAACTTGATTGAGTTAAAACAAGAATGATTAAATCAAGTTACGAACTTGATTAAATCAAAACAAGTAAAGCAAGTGTTATAAATAGAATGTTTGACGATCTATGTAAACATTTCAGAAATCGAGATGGCTGATGAAGACAATGATAATGCGGTGCCAAGAGTCACTGAACAAGTGAGGGAAGTGATTGCCGAAGAAGTTGGAAAGGCGATCGAAAACAGTTTGTCGGGCTTTATTGATAAAATCCAAAACACGGTTTTATCAATAGTAGAAGATAGAATCAAGAAACTCGAAGATGATTCAAATGTAGTAAAAGAAAAGCGTGGAGGACGAAAGCCTTGTTCATACAAGGAATTCATGGCTTGTAAACCACCAGTATACAATGGGGAGGTTGACCCAATAGTGTGCCAACGATGGCTAAGTGACATCGAAGGGGTATTCGAGAGAACCCATTGTGACGAAGAAGACTACGTAGCCTATGGTACGGGTCAACTAAGGAGTCAAGCGAAAGATTGGTGGGATAACAAAAAGAAGGAGATTGGAAGTGAAGCGGCTAAGGCCATGTCTTGGGAGGAGTTTAAGACGCCGTTTCTTAAACACCATAGCCCCAAGGCGGTCATAAACAAGATCAAGGAAGAGTTCATGCAACTCAGACACAAAGGTGAATCCATAGACAAGATCACGGGGATGTTTATGGACAAGATGAAGTTCTGTGATGATTTGATAACGAATGAAGAGCAGAAGGTCTATTATTATCATAACATGTTAAGCGTGGAGTATAGAGAATTCATAACCCCTTCAAAGTATGAGACCCTTACCGAGATTGTCAATGCTGCTCGGGAAAGGGAGATTGAATTGAAGAAGAGTATAGAACGGGGTGAACGAAGGGCACAAGATGTGAATCCAAGCCCTGCCAAGAAAGCAAGAACGAATGAATCCGCAAAGAAATCAGATGCTAAAGGTAGTACATCGGGTTGTAAAATTTGTGGGAAGAATCATAAGGGCGAATGTCGTTACAAGGATAAGCCTTGTCCCATATGCAAGAAAACGGGACATATGGCTATGTCATGCCCGGAGAAGGTGACGGTTTGTTACAATTGTTATCGAACGGGTCACAAAAAGTCGGAATGCCCGGAACTGGTTGGAAAGAAAGATGGGCAAGAATCGAAAGGTGAAGCCCCAAAAGCAAAGGCAAGATCTTTCCAACTAACTGCCGCAGAAGCGAAGATTGAACCTGATGTGGTCTCAGGTATATTTGCTGTAAATTCAATTCCCGCACACGTGTTATTTGATACGGGTGCGAATAAATCCTTTGTTTCACATGGGTTTATTCGACATCCTTCATTTATTTTAACAAAATTACCTGTGCCTTTAGAAGTAGAGATATGTAATAACAAAAGCTTTATTGTTTGTGATGTATGTGAAAATTGCAAACTGAGTATCGACGATGAAGAATATTCGATAAATCTAATCCCAATGTCGATGGGAGAATTCCAAATAGTCGTGGGGATGGATTGGCTATCTCAATACCATACAAAGGTCGTGTGTTTTCGCAAAGAGATTAAACTAACATCTCCGAGCGGAAAACACGTCACCATTTATGGCGAAAAACGAGGCAACCCCATAGTATGTTCGATGTTGAAAGCTCACAAGCTCATGAAGCGAGGATGCAAGGCATTCATAATTTATGCAAATGAGACCGAGAAAGAATCACGGAAGATTGGAGATGTACCGATAGTACGGGATTATGAAGATGTTTTTCCGGAAGATTTACCGGGGGTACCGCCTGAACGGGAAGTAGAGTTCGGGATCGAATTGATTCCGGGCGCGAAACCTGTGGCAAAAGCCCCGTACCGACTTGCACCGTCGTAATTACAAGAGCTGATGTCCCAAATTCAAGATTTGCTTGATAAAGGATTCATTAGGCCGAGTGTGTCTCCTTGGGGCGCACCGGTGTTGTTTGTGAGAAAGAAGGACGGGAGTATGCGCATGTGTATCGATTATCGGGAGTTAAACAAACTCACGATAAAGAACCGATATCCGCTCCCGAGGATAGACGACTTATTTGACCAACTACAAGGCGCAAGTTGGTTCTCAAAAATTGACCTTAGGTCGGGGTATCACCAACTAAAGGTCAAAAAAGAAGATGTGCCGAAGACGGCTTTTCGCACAAGATACGGACATTACGAATTTCTCGTGATGTCATTTGGGCTAACAAATGCGCCCGCAGCATTCATGGACCTCATGAACCGGGTTTGCAAGCCAATGTTGGATAAGTCGGTCATCGTGTTTATCGATGATATCTTGGTGTATTCAAAGAGTGAAGCCGAACACGCACGCCACTTGCAAGAAGTGTTAGAGACACTTAGACGAGAGAAGCTTTATGCAAAATTTTCTAAATGTGCCTTCTGGTTACGAGAGGTACAATTTCTCGGTCATGTCATAAATGCCGATGGGGTTTTGGTGGATCCGTCAAAAATAGAGGCGGTGTCAAAATGGAATCCCCCGAAGAACCCTTCTGAGATTAGAAGCTTTTTGGGGCTTGCTGGATATTACAGGAGATTCATTCAAGATTTCTCCAAGATTGCATCGCCGCTAACAAAGTTAACCCAAAAGAAAGCAAAGTTTGTTTGGGGAGTCGATCAAGAAAAAGCGTTTCGGACGCTAAAAGAAAGGCTAACTCAAGCTCCGGTACTGACATTGCCGGACGGAGTCGAAGACATGGTGGTTTATTCGGATGCTTCGTTATCGGGACTCGGTTGCGTGTTGATGCAACGAGGCAAGGTAATAGCCTATGCCTCGAGACAATTGAAGATACACGAGAAGAAATACCCCACGCACGATCTCGAACTGGCAGCGGTGGTATTTGCATTAAAAATATGGAGGCATTACTTGTACGGGGTAAAATGCACCATATTCACCGACCACAAGAGCTTGAAATAGTTCTTCGATCAGAAGGAGTTAAATATGCGACAAAGGCGATGGTTGGAAACGGTGAAAGACTATGATTGTGAGATACATTATCACCCCGGAAAGGCAAATGTGGTAGCGGACGCTCTAAGCAGAAAAGCGGATTATGTCCCGATACGAGTACGATCGATGCAACTCGTGGTAACCTCGGGTATACTTGAACGTATTCGAGAGGCGCAATTAGAAGCGGTAAAAGAAGAGAATTGGAAGAAGGAAAGAATAATTGGACAGTTGAAAGACTTGTCGGATGGGAATCACGGGTTAAAGACTCGATCCGGAAGGGTATGGGTCCCACATACCTGTGGAGTAAAGGCGCTTCTACTTGATGAAGCACATAAATCCCGTTATTCAATTCATCCGGGTGCGACCAAAATGTACAATGATTTGAAACAAAATTATTGGTGGCCCGGAATGAAGAGGGACGTGGCGAAATATGTGGAAAAATGCTTGACATGTTTACAAGTCAAGGCGGAGCACCAGAAACCATACGGTAAACTCCAACCGTTAGAAATTCCGGTTTGGAAATGGGAACATATTACAATGGACCTGTTAACCAAGCTGCCTAAGACGAATCGTGGTTATGATGCCATATGGGTAGTGGTGGATAGATTGACGAAAAGTGCTCACTTCATTCCGATTCGTGAGACGTACACGTCAGAAAAGATGTCAGAAGTCTATACCAATGAAATCATAGCACGTCATGGAGTGCCGGTGTCCATCGTGTCCGATAGGGATACCCGGTTTACTTCGAAATTCTGGCGTGATTTCCAAGAACAAATGGGGACCAAATTGTTCATAAGCACTGCGTACCATCCTCAAACGGATGGACAAAGTGAAAGAACGATACAAATATTGGGAGACATGCTACGGGCATGTATAATCGACTTTGGAGGCAGTTGGGATGTTCATCTACCGTTAGTCGAGTTTTCGTATAACAACAGTTACCAATCTAGTATTAAAATGGCACCATACGAACTGCTTTACGGTAGGAAATGTCGAACCCCGGTGTGTTGGGGTGAAGTGGGTCCACGTGAACTCGCCCATCAAGACATAGTAAGAGCCACGAACGAAAAGATCGATAAAGTTCGGGCACACTTGAAAGCGGCTCAAGACAGACAAAAAGCGTATGTTGATAAAAGGAAAAGGCCAATTGAATTTCAAGTCGGTGACATGGTCATGCTAAAAGTGTCCCCATGGAAAGGCGTTATTAGATTTAGAAAGAAAGGGAAGTTAAGTCCAAGGTTTATCGGACCATTTAAAATTATCGGAAGAGTTGGCAAAGTAGCTTACCGTCTGGAATTACCGGAGGAGCTAAGTGGGATCCATGGCACGTTTCACGTATCGCAATTAAGAAAGTGCCTAGCAGACGAAACGACTTATATCCATTACGATGATATCGAAGTGGATAATAGTCTAAATTATGTGGTAAGACCGGTGAAAATTTTAGACAGAAAGGTCAAGCGTTTACGAAATAAACAAATTGACCAAGTCAAAGTCAAATGGGAGCATAGGAAGGGTTCGGACACTACGTGGGAGTCCGAAGAGGAGATGCGACGTCTTCACCCTAACTTATTTGGTACGTACCTTGGTTTCGGGGACGAAACCCTTTTAAGGGGGGTGGACTTGTAACACCCCGAAAATATAAAACTTTCTATTAGAAACATAAAGTATAAATAAACGAGAATTTACTAACTAGGGATTCTAACCTAGCTAGTTACAAGTTTAGAAATAACCTATAGTAGGGTAAAAAGCAATTAAAATAAACATTTAACAAATAGAGGGACTTAAGTTGTAACATTTGAAACTTGATTGTTACTAAACAAATAAAACAAGCCAAACACCCCCAAATGGAGGTGTCTGGTCGTACAAACAAGGCCAGGGGCGACCCCAAACCTTCAAAAACCTAGAACCTCACTAAATCTACAAATTGAAGGCTCAATCCAAGTTGAAATCGAAATTTAATCATAGATTCGTGATCCTCATTGCGAGAGAATTCTAAGGTATGTAAAATCTGATGAAATCATTCAACTTGAATTTCTCATGATTTTGTAAAATTTGGAATTAGAGGTTGCATGTGTATTATGTAGTATGATTGGAGTTGATATGATGTCTAGATGTGAAACCTAGCCAACTACATGTGAAATCATAATCAAATTCAGGAAATTCCATGAACACCTTGAAGGTGGATTGTGGGTTTTACAATATGATGATGAACACTAGAAATTAGAATGAATATTTTGGTGTAATTTGATCTTAGAAAATGACTTCTGGAAATGCATGATATTTAAATGATATATGAGGATTATATTGAAGGTTAAGTTAGCAAACTAGCAAGCTAAAAACTTGAATATGAAAGATATGAAATTATGCCTTTATGGTGTTTGATGAAATGCCTCTATGAAGGCTTAAAACTGAAATTCTGAGCTTAAACGCATAATCATGATGTTTTGGTGAATTATGCGAATTATGATTTAAATAGAGTTCTAAAACGCATTATGAATGAACTCTATAGGAGCGGACGCAGGAGCGTCGAGTGGACAAGCGGGTGGCGAACCACGTTTAAAGGGCAAACTTTGAAGGTATGTAACTTGTTCCGTTACATTTAGTAAATTGGATAATTATGTAATGAGTACTCGAGTTTAGAATAAAGAATGCTATGAAATTAAGTATTTGTGTCGCTATATAGAGAATAATTGGTTAAAAGTTGGATATAATCCGTTGGTAGTTGTCATAAGGAAGGAATTTCCGTAGACAAGCTAAACGGGTCAAATAACCAAATTAAAGCATGATTAATACTACGGAATATGTGGATTTTACTTTGATGTTGGTTAACATATAACAGGTAAGAAATATTAGAATTTGATATAGTGAAGTTTTATAAACGAAATCCGAAAGTTGGGTTGAGAGCCTTGATCAAAATAAGCAAAAACAAGGTTTTCCAGGAACCACCGTAAATTACGGTTGTACCGTAATTTACGGTAGGGGTCAAGTATGTTACGGCGGTTCACTACTGGTTTACGGTGGAACCATAGATGTTCAGATGTCACCGTAAATTACGGTAACACCGTAATTTACGGTGGAAACAAGAAATTTTATATTTTTATTTTATTTAAGTTTAATGTTGTATTATATGTTAAATCTAAATTCTCAAAGTCAAAACTAATGTTTATTGGTTTTGACCCTAGGTAAATTGGTGGATCTTACGGGCGGTGATCAAGTGATCGAATGAAGAACCGAACACTCTATTTTGAAGCTTCCGCAATGTGTTAAATCTTTTGTAGTTCTTGTGTATGGTCGTTAATACATTTTAAACTGTTGACAAAAATTTTGTATCTTAGTCATTACTCGACTAAGGTCATGGTTATTATTAAATTTTGTAAATGAAAGTCATGTACTTAACTATATTTTAATTTAAAATCAAGGGTTTAAATTCTAGGGTGTTACAACCTATAAGTGAAATACCTATGACCCTTGGAGCGAAACCTACCTAACATGTGCATAAAAGCGAAATAATCTCCTATCCTATGTACACATAAGCGAAAACCCAACATTAAACCCTAATTTGACTTTTAAGATCCTATGTTGACCTATCTTGACCTAAGACTTGATGTAGACGTAGTCAACAGACATCCCGTGCATCAACAATTCTAAGAGCAAATAGGAACATGCAAATCATTTGCACACACTTCTAAGCTTATTAAGAAAAGAAAAGCTTTATACTAAATTTTCGAAGTGTGAATTTTGGTTAGAACAGGTACAATTTCTTGGACATCTAGTTAATCATGAAGGAATTCATGTGGATCCTACCAAGATCGAGGCAATTATCAAATGGAAAACCCCTGAATCACCAACTGAGGTTAGAAGTTTCTTAGGACTGGTCGGTTATTATAGAAGATTTATCCAAGATTTTTCTAGAATAGCCATTCCCTTGACTAAGTTAACCTGTAAATCTATTAAGTTTGAATGGGGACCAAAACAAGAAGAAGCCTTTAGAATTCTTAAGCAAAAACTAACTAATGCACCCATACTAGCGTTACCAGAAGGATCTAAAGACTTTGTAGTCTATTGTGCCGCTTCTAAGTTAGGTTATGGATGTGTGTTAATGCAACGTCAAAAAGTTATAGCTTACGCCTCTAGACAACTTAAGAATCATGAAGAGAATTATTCAACCCATGATCTAGAATTAGGAGCTATAATCTTTGCCCTTAAAATTTGGAGACATTACCTTTACGGTAGTAAGTTTACCATTTTTACCGACCATAAAAGTTTAAGGTATGTTTTCGGGCAAAAGGAATTGAATATGAGACAAAGAAGCTGGATGGAGATACTTAGTGATTATGATTGTGATATCCAGTACCATGCTGGAAAAGCAAACATAGTTGATGATGCTTTAAGTCGAAAGTATCATGAAAGGTCAAAAAGAGTACGTTCACTTAAATTAAATCTACAAGTAGATTTAAATGAACAGATTAGAAAAGCACAAGAATCAGTAATCAAGGATGATACTGAAAAATTGAAAGGAATGATTAAGGAATTAGAACAAGGAACAGATGGAATTTGGAGATTCCATAAGAAAAGAATGTGGATACCTAAATTAGGAAACCTACGCCACCGTATATTAGAAGAAGCCCATAAGTCTAAGTATACGATGCATACTGGAAGTGATAAGATGTATCAAGACGTAAGAAAGATTCTTTGGTGGATAGGAATGAAAAAGGATATAGCAGCATATGTTGCAAAGTGTTTAACATGTTCACAAGTCAAAGCTGAACACCAGAAACCCTCGGGTTTGTTGCAACAATTAGAAATGCCAGTTTGGAAATGGGAATTGATAACAATGGATTTTGTTACTAAATTACCCAAAACAAGAAAAGGTAATGATACAATCTGGGTGATTGTAGACAGGCTAACCGAGTCAGCTCATTTCCTACCAATGAAGGAAACTTTTAGTATGGAACAATTAGCTAAATTATATGTAAATGAAATAGTTTCTTTACATGGAATTCCTTTATCAATTGTTTCTGACAGAGATAGTCGTTTTACCTCTCATTTTTGGACAAGTTTCCAAAAAGCAATGGGAACCAAGTTGAATCTAAGCATAGCCTATCATCCTCAAATGGACGGACAAAGCGAAAGTACAATTCAGATAATGGAAGACATGCTTAGAGCTTGTGTAATTGATTTTGGAGGTAACTGGGACGATCACTTACCATTGATAGAATTTTCTTATAATAACAGTTATCACACAAGTATCAATGCTGCACCATTCGAAGCACTTTATGGACGAAAGTGTCGAACCCTAGTCTGTTGGGCAGAAATTGGAGAAAAGCAACTATCTGGACCTGAGATAGTACAAGAAACAACAGACAAGATAATTCAAGTCAATGAACGACTGAAAACAGCACGTGACCGATAAAAGAGTTATGCTGATAACAGACGAAAGCCATTGGAATTTCAGGTAGGAGATAAAGTGTTATTGAAAGTCTCTCCTTGGAAAGGAGTGGTAAGATTCATCAAAAGGGGAAAGCTAAGTCCCAGGTATGTTGGACCTTTTGAGATTATTAGAAGAATAGGACCTGTAGCCTATCAGCTACAACTGCCAGAGGAAATGGCAGGAATACATGATGTATTTCATGTATCTAATCTCAAGAAATGCTTAGCTGATGAATCACTGATAGTGCCTCTTAAGGATATAGAGGTAAATGAGCAGTTAAAATTTATAGAGAAGCCTCAACAGATTGAAGACAGGAAAGTCAAGAACCTCAAGCACAAATGATTAGTTATGGTCAAAGTAAAATGGAACTCCAAAAGAGGACCAGAATACACATTGAAACTTGAATCAGAAATGCAAAGGAAATATCCACACCTGTTCCAGTAGACCTCGAGGACGAGTTCTAAAACAAGGTGGGGAGGATATAACAACCCTCCTAAATATTTTCCGAGACCCCTAATATATTTTAAAATGTCCCAATATGTCCTAAAATACACCCCGCATGGGAAAACGGACCCTGAATACCTCTATTTTATTAAAAATTAATTAAAAACAAAGTTTTTATATCGCTCGCGGGCCGCGTAAGACCACTCCCTGGTCTACGCGGGGCGCAACAGCCCAACCACCAGACCGCACCCGGTGCTGACACGTGGCACAACCGTGTCAAGCCTAGTGTAATGACCAGGATCAGCTAGACCCTACCTCCCCTATGTCGTGGGCCGCGAAGGGTAACCCTTCGGGCTACGCAGGCCGCGAGAGACCTGTCGATCAGAACTATAAATAGGGGCCTCGAGCTTCAGTTTACATTAGCTCATTTCTTCGATCTCTCTCTCTCAAATATTCTGAATAGCAATTATAATAGCGTGCATAATACCCCCCTAAAATAATGAAGTTCTACTTCGTTGTAAGTATTATAACCCCGGTTACGTATTAGATACGCTGCCCGATTGATCCAGGGTTCCGTAATGGCTGTCGTGGTTCTGCCCGACGTAGTCATTGGAATGCCGTCTCGGGGAGGGTATTACTAATATTAATATAAAGGGTTATTATACTAACGCGTGTGCATTTGTGTAAATTAAAGATAATCACCAGGAAACCCTTAAAGGAAACCTAAGACAGCAATGTGAGTAATCTCCTTTTTGTAAACAGTTTTTACAAAACCTTAAATATTTTACAATGTGATTAAGCAGTGATTGAGTCTTTGTAATTCTTCAATTAATGCCGGTATGTTGGGGTTTTGTATACAAAATGTGGAACACGTTACCATTGGACAAAGAGTTAGCCAATGGGTAATATGACCACCAGTCAGGATTGACAGTACTGAATGAGTAATTGTGTAGATGTAAACATTGTAATCGCTCTCAATACTGTGAAAATTGATAAAACTCTTCTTGATTAAACTGGGATTCACTCACCAGTATTTCCCACTGACAAAATGTTTTTAAAACGCGTTTCAGGTAACAAAATGTGAGAGCCAACTAGAAGGCAGCTGGACAGCACTAAAGGCTTGGAAAAGTGGCTATAAAAGTTACCTAAATAAAAGAAAATGTTTTATTCAATAAAATAGAGATTATCTCTATAAATCAGTTTGTAATGAAAACTTGGGTTTTATCCCAATATGTTTAATATTATAAAAAAGGGTGGTAATTACTCTCATAAAATATTTCCTAACTACGGTCCTGATGTAATTTCCGCTGCCAAAATGATTAACATCGATACCACCAAAACTGGTCTCGCGGCCGCCCGTTCCCAGGACGGATAGGGGGCGGGGGTTGCGACAGTATGTGTCGACTTTACTGATTTAAATAAGGCATGTCCCAAGGATCCTTTCCCATTACCCCACATTGACTCCATGGTGGATGCTACAGCGGGTCATGAGTTGTTAACTTTTATGGATGCTTCGTCTGGATTCCAACAAATTCAGATGGAACCATCTGATCAAGAAGATACAGCCTTTATGACCCCTACTAGTATCTGTTGTTATATTGCTATGCCCTTTGGACTAAGAAATGCAGATGCTACATACCAAAGGCTAGTAAATATGATGTTTAAAGAACAAATTGGACACATAATGGAAGTCTATATTGATGACATGGTGGTTAAGTCCAAGAGAGCTGAGGATCACCTTAGAGATTTGGAGGAAGCATTTGATATCCTTGATAAATACAACATGAAACTGAATCCTTCCAAATGCTACTTTGGAGTGAAAGCTGGTAAATTCTTAGGTTACATGGTGACAAAAAGAGGGATAGAGGCAAGTCCAGAACAAATCAAGGCCATTATGAACATCAAGTCTCCTGCCAATGCTAAGGATGTGCAAAGATTGACAGGAAGGATCGCAGCCTTGAACAGATTCATCTCAAAGTCATCAGAGAAATGCAAAGAATTCTATGACATCTTGAGAAAGAATAAAAAGTTTGAGTGGACTGAAAAACATGAAAATGCTCTCAAGGCCCTTAAGGATTACCTATCCTCAGCTCCAGCTTTAATGAAACCAGAAAATGGGTAGATATTATCCTTATACTTAGTAGTTTCTTCAAAGGCAGTAAGTGCAGTCCTTGTTAAGGATCATGAAGGTACTCAACATCCTGTATACTATGTAAGTAAAAGTCTACTTGATGCTGAGTCCAGGTATTCTCATTTAGAGAAACTTATTCTTGCTTTAATCATGGCATCTACTAAATTACGTCATTATTTTGAAACCCATCCTATTATGGTTAAGACTAATTTTCCAATCAAGAATGTTCTCAGGAAACCTGAAATGTCAGGAAGGATGGCAAAGTGGGCAGTCAAGCTTATTGCATATGATATTAAATATGAACCAAGAACTGCCACTAAATCTCAAGCCTTGGCTGACTTTGTTGCTGATTTCAGTAGTGATCTACAAAGGGAAGCTGAATTGGAAGTTCAACAACTTGAAGAGACTATGGATCCTTGGATACTCTTCACAGATGGGGCTTCAAATGTCAAGGGAACTGGACTAGGCATACTACTAAAATCGCCACAGGGGGACATTATACCCCACTCAATTGCTTGTAAGTTTCAAACTACTAATAATGAGGCTGAGTATGAGGCCTTAATAGCTGGTTTGCAAATTGCCAAGCACATGAGGATCAGGTATCTTGAGGTACATGTAGATTCTTTGTTAATTACTAACCACTACAATGGTTCTTATGCTGTCAAAGGTGAAAGACTAATCAAATATCTTGAGATAGTCAAGAAATTGGCAGACTCTTTTGCTTCTTTTAGTTTGACACAGGTACCCAGAAAAGAAAATGCAGAAGCTGATGCTTAGCCAACCTTGGATCATCATTGAAGATTCCAGGTGATGTTAGGGTTCCTATTATCCACATCTTAGCTCCTGCTATTGAGGATCACACAGCCATGGAGATAGTGGAGGATTCTGCAATTGTACCTAATGATGGTGCACAGTCAAGTTCAGGATCCTGGATCCTTCCAATCCTGAGATACATACAGCATGGAGAAATTCCTACTGGAGAAAATCCTATAGCTTTCAAAGTCAATGTATCTCAATTTACAATACTAAACAACATCTTATATAAAAGATCTCTTGCATGTCCATATCTAAGGTGCATCGAGGATCCAGAAATTCAAGAAGTTCTGAAGGATTTTCATGAAGGAGATTGTGGAAACCACACTGGGGGCAGAGCACTATTCTCAAGGATCCTTAGAACAGGATATTATTGGCCTATCATGAAGAAGGATGCTGTGGAATATGTAAAGAAATGTGATGCTTGCCAAAGACATAGCAATGTCCTTCGTCAACCAGCGGAGCTCCTGCATCCTATATCCTCTTCCTGGCCATTCATGAGATGGGGAATGGATATAGTTGGCAAACTTCCCAAGGCACCAGGAGGAAAAGTGTTTATGCTTGCTATGACTGATTACTTTTCCAAATGGATAGAAGCTGAAGTCTTTGCACAAGTCAGAGAAAAAGAAGTGATATCCTTTATTAAAAGAAACATCATTACTAGATTTGGCATACCTTCTGAAATTATTTGTGATAATGGATCCCAATTCATTGGGAGTAGAACTACTAACTTTTGTGACAGCTGGGGGATTAAGATGATAACATCAACACCAGTCCATCCACAAGCTAATGGTCAAGCAGAATCATCCAACAAGATCATCATCAACAACTTCAAGAAGAAGCTTGGATCCAAGAAAGGAAAATGGGCAGAGGAGCTACCTTATGTGTTATGGGCTGATAGAACAACTCCCAAGAATGCTACTGGTTAGACTCCATTTTCTTTGGTGTTTGGAGCTGAATCTGTGATCCCTACAGAGATGGTAGTCCCTACTGCAAGAACAAGCATCCGTGATCCTGAAGGAAATGCTGAAAACTTGGTTCAAGATTTAGATACCATAGCAGAACTCAGGGATTTAGCAAGTATAAGATTGGATAGCTATCAACAAAGGATGGCTGGAGCTTATAACAAGAATGTTAGGATCAGGAAATTCAAGTTGGTGACATGGTGTTGAGGAAAGCATTCTAAAATACCATAAACCCTGCTGATGGCAAATTAGCACCAAAGTGGGAAGGCCCCTATCTAATTGAAGCTGAGGCAGGAAAGGGGGCATATCGTTTATTAAGAATGGAAGGTGATCTATTAGCAAGGGCTTGGAATGTTGTCCATCTGAAAAAATACTTCATGTAAGAAGGATCAAGGATCCTCAGCTAAGACAGAATTATGGTTAAGGATCCAGGATCCTCAAAGGATATATGATCCTCACTCTAGTAATGACTTCATTATTATTTCTCTAATTCTTTAATTTATTTAATTATAAGGAGAAGGATCCAGAATCCTTTA
>JARYGA010033941.1:0-89280 GCA_030545235.1 Helianthus tuberosus | reverse complement strand
CGACCAGATGATTCAGACCCTAGAAAGCAAAATACAGGTATCATTAAAGACAAACTAACCAGGATACAGGTTCAGTATATGTGTACGGGATACAGGATCTTGATATTTACCTTATTAAGGAAGGAGGTCATGGGCTCGGTGGATTCCATGAAGCCAAGGTCATCATAAGAAATACCTTCAGCAGCAGCAGAAGAGGGCTTAGAGCTGGTGGCAATAGATGGCTCATTTTTTACCAGGACAGGCTTGGAGTAGTTGTCAAGCTCCTCAAGATCGAAGACATCAGGGACCTTAGCGGAGTCTACAGAAAAGGAAGTAGTTTCAATCTTATCATATTATCTGTTGATTAACCAAACATATACAGGAATGTTCAAAACAGATATCCTTACCGGACATATTGGAATGACTGAAAAATATATCCGTTGGAATCAGGATATCCAACAGTTATATTTTTGGGGACAATTGTTATGGGTGAAATTCTGAGCCCATATCCTAACTTTGTATCTTGATTATCTGTTAGCTGTTTATGATCAGGATACCGGACCAGGATATTGGTAACATCCTGAGGCAGTATCATGGCCATTACTAACAATTTGCTTGTAGACGTTGGCTACAAGGGACTAACGTTCATGAGGACCAAGTCATCCTGAAGACTCGCTCAAATTGGTTAGGATAAAGACGTTGAAGCCGAAAGAAGTGGTCTACAACGGTCATAAGGGAATATTCCAAGTATCCCGGAATTTTAGGATAGTTTGTTATTTCTTGTAACTATAAATAGGAGTGCCGGATCATAAGAATTCACACACTTTCGAGCTCTCATACTCGTACACTCTCATTTCTAGCTGCAATTACACTCTAACACTCATAATTCACAATCATTGTAACACTTAGATTCGATCCGAGCATTATCCTGCTTTGTATCCTGGTTATTCAAGTAATAAGAAGAACAAGGCAATTGCGATTGTCAGCTCCCGAGGTTTTGTGCCGGATCATAAGAATTCACACACTTTCGAGCTCTCATACTCGTACACTCTCATTTCTAGCTGCAATTACACTCTAACACTCATAATTCACAATCATTGTAACACTTAGATTCGATCCGAGCATTATCCTGCTTTGTATCCTGGTTATTCAAGTAATAAGAAGAACAAGGCAGTTGCGATTGTCAGCTCCCGAGGTTTTGTGCCGGCGATCTAGATTGATCAAGGGCTTTCCTCGTACATCTCGTGTCACCCTTTACCTTTTTGCTCATTGTTTGATCATAGATACAGCTCGATATCCTAAGCCGTATCCGGAAAACTGTTTTTGTTAACAACTTAATCAGCATATATTTTTCGAACACTTCTAGCACACTACCTCACTTAACTAATTTGATCACTTAATTGCTTCGGTAATTTTTGACCAAAACAGGGTTTAGTTCCTAAGTAAGTATACATCATAATTTAACCATAACTTCTATAATTCATCCATAATTCGCGGATTATGATATTCATCAAATTTCATAACTTCACAAATCATCAAAATTTTACATACATTATGATCCCCTAGCTTGGGTTATCATCAATTCATGTTCAATTATGAATTTAAGCTTCGTTTAACCTTCAATTTGATGGTTTTGATGAAAGTTAGGGTTTTGCTCCATGGGAGCTTCCTGATCGAACACAGAACACACACACTAAGTGTGTGTTTTGTTTTAATTTTACTTTTATAACTTAACTTTCAAGTTATTTAAATTTGGCCCCTCTTGTTTGGTTAGTTATTAAGTAGGCCACAACCTACTTATTCTAACAATATTCCCACTTATTAACTAGGTTAAACATTCCTAGTTAACTTAGTGGGTTCGGGGAAATTACGACTCAGTTTATTTTAAGTCCCGTTAACTCGGGTCTTTTATAAACTTTATTTCCTCAAAAGCCTTTGTTCAACTTTTATTTAATATTAGGTTTATTTATTTAAAATCCTAATATTCACCGGGTTAATTTTACCATTAACGGTACTTTACCCGTCTTTTAGTATTAATGTGGTTTGATTACTAAACCCTTTTCGGGGTGTTACACTTAGTAATAAAAATGAACAATTGTTTATGATCTTTATCTTTTGTATATTGTTAAAATTTTTGTTGGATATTTCTATAATTATGTGTGACAATTTAATTTGGATGCTTTAAATAATTAAACTTTATAATAGTGTCATAAGCTATGAACAATCCTCATGTCCCGTACTATATCCGTTGCGGGTCAAGGTATGACAATAATTAGGCTCCGTTTCTTATTTTTTAATTACGTTTTTAACACTATTTTTAGGTTTTGAAAAGGTTGATTTTTTCTATCGTATAACCCGCCCCAAAGACACCATCTAATATTGACTTATGTTTTTGGTTTTGGATTGATGTAAACATGTGTATGTATTTCTTTCAGATGTTATATGCTATACTGCATGTCAGTACTATATCAAACCCTAACGAACTCAAAACCCAACTAGCATGTGTAATTTTACGAGTTATTATTAAAATACTAAAATGCAAATATGGTTACTCAGTTTATGTTACTTTTGCAACTTAAGTCCAAAAATTAAACTTTTTGTATCTGGATCCCTAGGTTCATTTTTGTTGTCATTTCTATCCAAATCACTAACTCAGTTAAAATGTATCATTAACTCCCATAGACGATTTTGGCAATTCTCAAATCTCGGGGACGATTTTGACACTTTCCCATTTATTCATTTGTTTTTTAATTTTATAAATTTTATTTTTATATTTAAATCAAAAAAATAAAAATAATCATACATAAGATGTATATATTTACACACTTATTTTTATTTTTCTTTTTTTACCTTTAGATAATAATAATAACTAGTATTAAACCCTTCCGCGTTGCGGGCGTAAAACCATGACAAATAGCACCAATGCCACAACACCGCCAACGACCATCAACACTGAAGTTGCGACGTGTTAATGCGAACAAATTAGACCAAAATATAAAACATAGAAAATAATAAGTGAGTCGATTAGGACCAGTGCGTCGCGATGAACCTATCAAACGGGAAAAAATAGACGGCCATAAAACACGTTGAACCATACACGCACGTTGCGTAATATTAACTCGCAAAATTTAGAATGGAGCGTAAAATAAAACGTAAAAACGTTGAACCACACACAAACGTTGCGTTGTGTTAACTTGCAAAATTTAGAAACAAAACATAAAAAAACATTTTGCGAATTATGAAAAGTGTAGGGTACCAAAGTTGAAAGAAAAAAAATTGTGAGGTTAAATTGGCAAAGATATAAAGCTTTTGGGTTAAAAGTAAAAAACCAAAGTAGTTTTTGGTTAAAAGTGTAATTATATATATATATATTTTTTAAACTCACTAAACAAAGAATACAACTTAACTATGCACCACAATGTTGGTAATTTATAATGGGTTAATATCACTACGAACGAAAAATCGGTGGGGACCGGACTCTTAAAAATGCAATATTTTACACTACAAATAAAAAATTCAGAAAATTTTGGTAAAAATATCACTACGAGCGAAAAAATCGGTGGGAGCCGGGCTACCCCGTCCTGAATAAAGCTTCACCAATGTGTGTATATATATAAAATTATAAATGTGTGTATGAGCATATATATTATGGCTAATTCATTATTTTTATTTTAAAGATAAATGTGAAGTGTAAAATACAATATCTCTTCACATACGAGATGAAATTATAACATGCGTAATTAGGTTTATAACATGCATGATTAGATTTTTATCCCATGCGTGATTTCTGATTTTGTACATGCGTGATTATGTTCATGCATGATTACGGTTTTCAACATGCGTGATTTATGGTTTTTCAACATACGTGATTAGTGTTTTGAGTTTTATAATGTGCGTAATTTCATCTCGTACGTATCGTACGTTAAAGAATATTGTATGTTAACTCACCCTTATATATTATAATTTTTTTTGTTTTTTATTTAAAAAAATTTTAAAAATTAAATAATAAATAGATAAACTGCCAAAATCGTACCTGGGGTTTGGGAATTGCTAAATTGTCCATGAGCTAATGATACATTTTAACTGAGTTAGTGATTTGGATAGAAACAACAATAAAAATGAAATCTCAAAAACCAAATATAAAAGGTTTCATTTTTAAACTAAAGTGACAAAAATAGCTATTGTCCGACATCATTTCAGCATTTTACTCTTGTTAAATTAAAATCTTAATTTTCAAAATTTTTGCCGTACTAGAAAACGACTCCTTTTATAACACCTTTTCTGTTTCCCACCCAGTTGAAATCACAAAACTTAAAAAACAAACTATTCCTACAACCGTCGATCTATACCAGTTGCAACAAATCTCAATCGTCCATTATTTCATGTACCCCCAGATCGAAATTCAAATTCAAATCCAAAACTTTTCTGGAGCCCCTTAAACACAAAACCCTTTCCTAGATTAAAAAACACTAAACCCAAACCATAGTCCCAAAAACCACTTGTACATCACGCAATACTAACAAAACAAATCCTGTACCCAGTTATTTTAGCTCTGAAAAAATATTAAAATATTTTCCGTAAACTTTGAACACACAAAACCACTTTCCAGATTAAAAAACACTAAATCCAAAATATTGACACAAAAACCACCTGCACGTTACGCTATAGGAAGCAAACAATTCCTGTATTGAGTCATTTTAGCTCTGGAAAAGTTATTAAAATATCTTTAGAAAACGCTATATATCTGAGCCCTCGCTCATTTATCTGAAACCCTAATCTCTCTCTCACGCTCTCTCGATTCTTCTACAACAGCCTGTGAAAATGAGAGAGATTCTTCACATTCAAGGAGGCCAATGCGGAAACCAGATCGGAGCAAAGTTTTGGGAGGTTGTGTGTGCGGAACACGGCATCGATGTCACCGGAAAGTACACCGGTGACTCTGAACTGCAGTTGGAGAGGATCAACGTCTACTACAACGAGGCCAGCGGCGGAAGGTTTGTTCCACGCGCTGTGCTGATGGATCTGGAGCCTGGAACGATGGACAGTATCAGATCTGGCGCCTACGGTCAGATCTTCAGGCCTGATAACTTTGTGTTTGGTCAGTCTGGTGCTGGTAACAATTGGGCGAAAGGACACTATACCGAAGGCGCGGAGTTGATTGATTCGGTTCTGGATGTTGTTAGGAAGGAGGCTGAGAACTGTGATTGCTTACAGGGTATGTATTCACATCTATTGTGTCATGATTTGGTTTAGAATAGTGTTAGAACTAACAGATCTGAGTTTTATATTGCGTTGACGGTTATGTTTACATTTGGTTGTTTGTTTTTTAGGTATATATGTGAGTTTTAGTAAGATTTGTTCTGTAGATCTGTAACCGTTTATTGATTTTTTACAGAACGCATGTGAAACAAGTGATGGTTATTGCATTAGCTAGTTTGTACTGTTCTGTTTTGAAATGTTGTGGTAGAAATGCTAGATCTGCATCTTTTGTGTATTGATTATTGATTGTAGATTATGTCCAAGTCACGAGACCGTCTAGATTTGTTTTATTTTGAATAATATTGTAGATCTGCAAACCGTTTATTTATTTTTCACTAGAGCACACGTGAAGCAAGTGATAGTTGTTTTATTAGTTAATTTGTTTTTGAATTCTTTTGGTAGAAATGCTGTTATTGCATTTTTCATATATGAAATACTGATTGTAGAGTATATGCAGTTGACTAACAGTCCAGATTTGAATATTTTTTTTTGATCTGCAAACTGTTGATTGGTTTTCATTAGATGGCATGTGAAGTAAATTGTGGTTATTGCATCAGTTAGTTTATTACAGTCTGTATCTGTCATTGTTAGGTTAGAAATTCTAGATCTACTTTCTGTGTTGGTTCTTAAGGTTTTGTATTTATATTTGTTTATGCAGGTTTTCAGGTGTGCCACTCTCTTGGTGGCGGCACAGGGTCTGGTATGGGAACTCTGTTGATCTCAAAGATCAGAGAAGAGTATCCTGATAGAATGATGATGACTTTCTCTGTGTTCCCTTCACCCAAGGTGTCTGATACTGTTGTTGAGCCTTACAACGCCACGTTGTCGGTCCATCAGCTTGTTGAGAATGCTGATGAATGTATGGTTCTTGATAACGAGGCTTTGTACGATATTTGCTTTAGGACTCTCAAGCTCACAACCCCTAGCTGTAAGTTCTTAGAACCATTCTGATCTATTATGTGTGTTCTATGTTTATATTATTTGATTCTGATGATTGTGAATTTTATATGGCAGTTGGTGATCTTAACCATTTGATTTCTGCAACAATGTCTGGAGTCACATGCTGTCTAAGGTTTCCAGGACAGTTGAATTCCGATCTAAGGAAGCTTGCAGTCAATCTTATCCCATTCCCGCGTCTCCACTTTTTCATGGTCGGTTTTGCTCCTCTCACCTCACGTGGCTCGCAACAATACCGTGCCCTAACTGTCCCTGAACTCACCCAACAAATGTGGGATGCCAAGAACATGATGTGTGCTGCTGACCCAAGACATGGGCGTTACCTAACCGCATCTGCCATTTACCGTGGTAAGATGAGCACCAAGGAAGTCGATGAGCAGATGCTCAATGTCCAAAACAAAAACTCTTCATACTTTGTGGAGTGGATCCCAAACAATGTGAAGTCGACTGTTTGTGACATCCCACCTACCGGTTTGAAGATGGCATCGACTTTCATTGGTAACTCGACCTCCATCCAAGAAATGTTCAGGCGCGTGAGTGAGCAGTTCACTGCTATGTTCAGAAGGAAGGCTTTCTTGCATTGGTACACAGGTGAGGGTATGGACGAGATGGAGTTCACTGAAGCTGAGAGCAACATGAACGATCTGGTGTCGGAGTATCAGCAGTATCAAGATGCAACTGCAGACGAGGAGGGTGAGTACGAGGAGGAAGAGGAGTATGATGAGGCTTGATAAGTTGGTGCTTGTTCTAGTTATGTTGTGTTTGTGGTTGTAATCTCGACTACCGTACTTTTGAATTCTCAGGATTTCTTGTTTGGATTCATAGTTATTTTATATTTCAAGTCTTGTGTATTTGCAGTTTAGACCTCTTACGGATCTTGAAATAGTACAATCTCTATTTTCGTTAAAAGAAGTTTGTGATTTTGCTTTTGGAACTCAAAACTGCCAAAAGAACATAGTATAGCATTTCATCGGGCTTAGAATTTGTTGTAGGAGAGGAGCGAGAGCTGTCTGTAGGCAATGGCCGATTTGTGCTCGAATTGATAGATTTCATTTTTAAGTCATTGAAATACTTCATACCATTTCAGATCATAGCAGCTTTTTATATCTTTATCAAAGAGTTAATTGTTTGGAACTTCGGATAGTCATGCGGTTTGCTATTTTTTCACCTTTAGTCTTCACCTTTTTCAAAATAACATGTATAATCCCTGTGGTTTAACAAACTGTTACTCGTATAGTCCTTGTAATGGATGGACGTTAAATAATTCAGTTAAGTGGGTGTAAAATTACAAAAATACCCTATTAAAAAACAAAATAAAATAACAACCCCACCCTCACCCCACCCCTTTCTTCTTTATCATAGACACATCTCTCTCTCTCTCTCTACTCTCTCTCCTTTAAAAGCCACAACCACCTCCACCACCGCCATCACCACTCAGCCACCACCACTATCATCACTGCCACAACCACCCTCCGCCGCAAACCACCACCGCCGCTATCATCATGAAGTTATAAATCACATACTCTGTTTCTCGCTCTACTCTTTCTACTTCCGCTCTCTAGATTTTTTATCCAAACTTCTTCAAACTACATATTCCGGATTTTAAATTGTCACATAATTCACTAGATAAGTTCTGATTAGGTTAAAAACTGAACAAATACGAACAAAATTGAACAAAATCAGTTCTAATTAAGTTAAAAACTGAACAAAATTGAACAAAATTGCACTTGATTC
Source organism: Helianthus tuberosus (assembly GCA_030545235.1). Classification (NCBI taxonomy): domain Eukaryota; kingdom Viridiplantae; phylum Streptophyta; class Magnoliopsida; order Asterales; family Asteraceae; genus Helianthus; species Helianthus tuberosus. The sequence continues at coordinate 81,351 of JARYGA010033941.1, read as the reverse complement.
CTTACAAACTTCAACAGCTTCTTCTTTCACCACAACCGAATCTTTCGAATTCAAACCCATGAAATCTCGTTCCATAGTTCCACTACAAGTTTTCCAATTCCAGTTTCATCAAACTTTCACCCGATAAAAAAACGCATCTCAAACAACTCAAAACCCTAGAAAAAATCTAAAAATTTGAAAAAACTTTGAATTACCTTGAAGATTTTCAACTCAAAATTGCAACGAGCGAAATAAATGCTTCAGAATTGCAAAAATCTAGATAGAGAAAGTAGAGAGAGAGAGAGTAGAGAGAGAAACAGAGGATGTGATTTGTAACTTCATGATGATGGCGGCAGTGGTGGTTGTGGCGGAGGGTGGTTGTGGCAGTGGTGATAGTGGCAGTGGTGGCTGAGTGGTGATGACGGTGGTGGAGGTGGTTGTGGCGTTTTAAATGAGAGAGAGAGAGAGAGTAGAGAGAGAGAGAGAGAGAGAGATGTGTCTCTGATAGAGAAGAAGGGGGGGGGGGGTTGCTATTTTATTTTGTTTTTAATAGGGTATTTTTGTGATTTTACACTCACTTAACTGAATTATTTAACGCCCATCCATTACAGGGACTATCGAGTAACAGTTTGTTAAACCAAAGTGACATGCTATTTTAAAAAAAAGGGAACTAAAGGTGAAAAAGTTGTAAATCAGAGGGACTATCCGGACAATTAACTCTTTATCAAAATTAGATAGTTTTCCAAATTAGAAAAAAACTCATGTATTAAAGAAATATGTAGTTTTGTAAGTTTCAGAAGAATTTCATATGTTTTCTCAAAAACTTGTGTATTAGGGAAAAAAACTATGGTCATGGTTTCACATATTTTCTCTATGCTTACATAACTAAATATTTTTCTAATACATAAGTTTTCATCTTTAAGCATGATTTAGAGAAGTATCTAATAATGCAAGTTTAAATAAAGCTCGGTTTATTAATAGTTTTTCAGGTTCAAACTTGAATTTGGCTCGTTTAGAACTCTATTTCTATAGCCTAGCTCGGCTCGTGAGCTTTTATATATATATAAGCTTATTTAAACTCGCAAGCCGGCTCTAGCTCAATATGTGAAGCTTGTAGTCGAGCTCGTTTATTAAATGAACCTACATAAAAGTTTGTGAGCTCAACTCGATTTGAGTACTTAATGAGATGATCTTGTGTGTAATACTAATTTCTTTTTTCTTAGCTTTTTAGTAAGTTTTATGCTTTCGTCTTGAACGTGACAACACGTGAGGGTTCCAGCTTCAAGTTTAGAGACCCTTATTTTATTCTAAGATGTTTATGTTTATTTATTTATTTCTTATTGTTATTCAAGATGTTAACTTTCTCTTTTGCTTTTTACTCCATAATAATTATGTAGTAATATTTCACCAGTTACTGAGATGACTATATTATGCTTTACAAGGCCAAAATAAATAAAAATGGTAAGATTAGTTTTTGTGTAAAGAAAATAGTGAAAGAGATAAAAGGAAATGTTATATCTATTGATTTTCCTTTTATACATGCAAAACACATATCAATTACCTATATCAATTTAAAACGTTCATAACTTTTTCATACGACATTTATTTAAAAAAAATCACCATAATAACGAGCATTTTTTTATTTTTAATATGAGTATGATATTACTATATAAAAATAAAATAAAAAATTTCATTTTTACTGGGTTTTCTTTTGTATTTAGTTAAAGGTTCTGGTCATTATGTCTTTCAACTGAGTTTTAGTCATTAAGTTTTTATTAGGGTTTCCATACATTGTGTTATTATCAAAACTTATAACACAATGTTAATTTTGGTGCTGTCCATTGCGTTTTTATAAGAATCTATAACACAATGAAGATGGTGTTATATTTGAGTTTTCTATATATTGTGTTATTGGTTCGATTATTGTGTTTTTCATATAGGTGGGCTTTCTACACATTGTGTTATAGGTTCTAGTCATTGTGTTTTAATTTGTTCTCAATTGTGTTTTTGTTTTTTGTCCATTGTGTTTAATATGTTGTTAATTGTGTTTTCATGTGTTCATTATGTTTTTAGTCTGTTGTCCGTTAGGTTTTAAGTCTACTGTCCATTGTGTCTTTTATCTATTGTCATCAATTGTGTCTTTTATTTGTTGTCAACAATTGTGTTTTTAGTCTACCTTCCATTGTGTTTTTAGTTTCATACTCATTGTGTTTGACGTTATGTCCATTGTGTTTTAATCTACTGTCCAATGTGTCTTTTATCTGCTGATTGTGTTTTTGGTCTACTTTCCATTGTGTTTTAGTTTGATACTCATTGTGTTTTACGTTATGTCCATTGTGTAATACGCAACTTGGTTTTCGATTTTTTAAAAAGTTACGGACGTTTAAAAAATGGGGGGAGGGGGATAACATATGACTTGCATGTGCATGTTTCTAGGCATGTGTCTTGCATGTGCATATTCTTTTTTTTCTCTTGTACAAAATTATCTTCTCATTTGAATCAAGAAACACTTGTCACTTTATAGTAGCTTCTTACCATTCTTATTTTTAAACCCCTTTGTACTATAACTCAACCCCTAATGTTAAATCTTTTATTTGATTATATTTAAATCTCTTGAACTCATTTGCGTATTTTAAAGGGTCCATTTTGAATTTAGTATGTGCTTCCACCAACTAGTTTGTTGTAACGATCACGCACTCGGTTTCAAAACTCGCATTATTTTTTTTGTTGATTTCTGACTTCCAGGTCTTCGAAAATATGACACCAAACCTTGCACAAATCAACTTCTTACTTGTTGGTCCACTCTTATCGTTCCGCCCGTGAGGTAAATTTTCCTTTTTATACGGGTACATTATTTTCTTCAACTTCTTGCGGCTCATCTTCTTGTTCTTCAACTTCTGTTTCTTCATCGTCTTCGTGATCATAAACTGAGAGTGATCGATCTTCGGTACTATGTGGGGTAAGGAATAGATGGGTTTGGAGGGGGGGGGGGGGGGACGGGTCAAATGTTTCTTGATCTAGTAGGGAATAATTGTAGTGACCAAGTACAATTTGAGTAGACATGGTTGGTACTCGAGGATACGAAATATAAAACTGTTGTTGTTCAAAGATCGATATTATATCAGTTGTCTCGGTCGATTTTGGCTAAAACCGCCTCTCGATCTAGAGCCTTTTTTACTTGAACCAAATCTTCAATTTTTGGAATCCATGAACAGTGGAGAATGTGATTTTTTTATAGGAAAGTAGTAGAGAAAATGTATTTTTTCGGTAGAAAAATTAAAAAGTTATGTGATATTTATAGATTTTTAAAATAAAATAAATTTTTTATACCCTAACGGTCATATGACCGTTCCATCGTCTCCAACATCTGAGTGTGTGTGTGTGTTTTTTTTTTTGGTAAAACAGTTAATTAAATTGGAAATTCAATCAAACAGTAATATCTAAACACATCAAACAGTCACATATGAACATGGAATGATTGCAAATGATTCACTATGAATTCAATATGTAATACAATCAATACAAGTACAAAGTACCCCCCCCCCCCCTCCACCAAGTGATCACACTCCCACTAAGTTTTTATGCACTCGACTCTTAGTGTTAACTAATTACAAAGATACTCAAAACTATATATCAGAGGTGTGAACGGCTGGTGACGCCATCATGAAAACGACCTTTAACAGCTTCATTAGATGATGTAACTGCCAGCAGTTGTGAAACTACTAAGATTGTTACACTGCTTCATTGAACTGATGGATCATTAGAAAATATAGTGAACTGCTGGATTTCTCAAAACAGCTGGTTGTGACCCAACTCTTCTGGAAATCCAAAACTTCTGCCTTTGACTTGTTGGCTGGTCTTTGGGTCTTCAGCCTTTGACTTTGGTTGACTTGCCTGTTGACTAGTTGCCCAGCTCTTTTGATAATCAGCACTTGTTCTCTTTTTCTTGAAGGCAGTAGTTTAATGAAAAAGGAGTTGGGGCAACTGTTTTGTGAAGCTTTCAAGGGGAGAGAAACTGCTGGACTTGAAGATTGTATTTTAACATATTCAGGCAAGGATGGTGGATCCTTTGGGTTTTGGCTTTCATCATCAGCATGTCACACCCCAAAAACGTCGCAACGGAATATAAAACGTAGTGGAGACGGAAGTTGGTGCCCATTTATATCTTGATGATCGATGCATTAAATTTTTGGACATATTATCTTATTTAAAACATAAGTTTTAAACATTACGTTTCAAAACATGACACAACCACGACATAGTTAAGTTGCTTATGATCCTCATGGATCTTATTACATTCGTCCCAGAAAGTTTTAAAAGTTAGTCCAACATTATTAAGTAACAAAACATGCATCAACAACCACAAGATATGCCATAATTCCCGAAGCCGAACCTAAGTACCTGTAGAACACGTTAAAATCAAGTGTCAACACAAAGGAAGGTGAGTTCACATATTCACATACAAACAATTCATTCCAAAGGAAAACTTTCTGATTATGTGTTTATTTGAAAACATCCATATAATTTTTAGAAAGTCCATTTTACTTCCTTAATAAAATCCATGGGTCATCCGTCGCAGTTCAAGAACCCGATAATATAGTTATTACCCAGGTTTTGTATATTAAATTATTGCGTCAATTTTCAGACTCGTATGTTTGCTAGACGATACGAACTATATATTAACCATGCAGGGATAATCAAAGCTAGACAATAAACATAATATTAATTCGTCGTTTGACTTGACACGGGGCGACCGGTAACGACGGGGTTGTCAACCCGATAGATCTACCAACAATTCCTCACGTGCAATACTTAAATGATTAAACGACATCAAGGGCGCAGGGTCCTCTTCGAGAACAATATGATGTCTGCCTCACGTACAATATATATATCCTACTAATATGACAATTTAATATACGAAGTTGTACAAATTCCCTGAATCTCCATCACTCGAGACCCAGGCCGGCATCCGTCCCAACTTTATGGTCTGTTTCGCCTTGGAAACACCGTACCAATCCCGTTTCCTCCCGAAACAAATATATTTAACAAAAACCGTTTCATCCCCGAGACATATATTTTCACAAATCCATATATTTTCAACGAAAATATATAATTTATATAAAAAAGGCATGTTTTATTCTGAAAACATTATTAAACCCTTTTTATTGGCGTGTTCTACCCCCAAAATATATATAAAGCAGTAAAAAGTGGGGTTTAGTGACACTCACCTTTGGGTGCGTATTTTAAATAGCGTAATCCCATAGATTGATTTCTACACGTCCTATTATATATATATAGGAACAATTTTAAATCAACATTCATAACACAAAAATCCTAAGTTTCTCCGTTTCTTAGAACTATCACATAACTTTGAGATTTTCTCGAAAAGTTATCATTTTTTATTATGTTGGCATGTTAATATATATATATATATATATATATATTTATGATTTTGCGACTTGAACAATTTTATTGGTAACCATTATTGTGTAAATCCGTTAACTCTCCCGTTTATACGCAATATATCTACGATTTGCGCGTCGTAATATATATACATAAACGTTCACATAATTTAACATCAAAACACGCGAAATCTTGTTAACGTATCTATTTTGTCATTTTTAAAGCAAATATACATAAAATATCTTATATGTTGAAATTTCATGCTCGACAATCAAGTTTCACGTTTAACGCAGTTTTTACCGTTTCTACCGCACAAAACGTACAAGCATACATGCGTAAGCTAGATTTCTAATATCATGTTAAAAACTTAACATATTTTCACATTCTCGTGTTTAAATCACATAACACATTTTAACACATAATGCGTATTTTATCTATACTAGTGTATATTGAAAAATGCGTATTTTAGCGATTCGGTAACGGTTTCGGGCGTCGGAAGTCACGTATGACCAACCAAACACCAAGTAAACTTAAAATTAGTTAAAATAATTATTTTTAAACTAAAAATATCAGTTTACTTACTGATCTAAATCAGTTTTATAAAAATCACTCGAAAAGCCGATTTTTTACCGTTTTAACGCATAGTTTTGCGTTAAACGTTACTATAATCATCCCAACTCGAAACGACTTGATATTTTAACACAATACATGTTATTTACTGATTAAAATAGTGGTTATAATCAGATTAGTGCAGTTTTTGTATAAGTCACATAAATCATGCGGTTTCACGTATTTTACAACTTTTAATGCAGCATGTACAACATGCAAAGCTAACAAACATTATGACAAAGTTATAAGTCACTAAAAACTTTAAAATAACTTCATTTTAGTGTTTATAATCTGCTCATAACTGATTTTTACTAAATCATACTCAAATCACCCTTTTTAAGATCACATCTCATCATGCATGTCTAAGTATATGCATCTAATATTCTCATATCATAACATTATCATCTAACATGATCTTAATATGCATCAAAAGACCATACTTATGTCATGTTCATATGAATCAAACATATCCATTTCACTATCACCAAATAATTTTCATGCAAACATTTCTTCATTAAAGTACATGTGACAAAACTTACATACATGCATACATATATACATATACATACGGCACACATATACACATATATGAACTTCCAAAAGTTCACTTTTCATCATATTCATCATCAATCACATGACCTCTTTTAAAACCTTCTTGTATGATATCTTTCTAACACATGCATGTACCTATCTTTCAAGATTCAACTCAAATCAATCAAAGATATTTTCATCAAAAATCAAAATACAAATTGCACACATATATACACACACAATCGGCCATATGCATACACATATACACACTCATTTTTATTTTGATTAAAATCTCATTCTTTGTTTGATTCAAGTTTGTGATTCATTCCAAGTTCAAGAGAAACCATCTAACATCTCTATCATTACTAAAAATCAAGTATGTGATTTTTAAAATAAGTTTATACCTTTCAAGTTTTTAGTGGGTTTTAACAAGATTCTTGATGGTTAGAAGCTTGTTTCACCAAGAAAACACTTTCGGATACTCAAAACACCTTGAAACCTTCTTGGAATGAACTTTGATCTTCATGAACAAGTTAAAAAAATTTCGAAATTGATATGTTAGAGGGGGTGCTCGGCTGATTTTAGGAGAGATAGAGAGTTAATGTGTTTTTGAAATGAATTTCTTGGACAATGTAAGTATGTAGAGTATTTAGGTGAAGCATCATCATCACCACCTCTCAAGATAGCCAATAAATGGAAGAGAGAGAAAGTAAAATACCATGCATGGCTGCAACAAGTTCTCCTCTCTCATACACACACCCACACCTACGCATATATACATATATATACATAATATAGGCTTTAAACTGGTATTTTACTGATTACCGGGTATTTTATCTAGCGTTTTAATCCCGTTTTAGTGCGTTTTAAATTATTTTTAACACTCTATAAAAATAAACTCATCAAAATATTATTGAACAATATTTTGTTTTCCTGGACTGGCTACGTTGCCGGTATTTGGCAGTATGCGCGCTGTGCTGCGCGGTACGCGCTTAAAATCACAAAAATAGGGTTTAAGAGTTTTTATTTATTTTTATCATTCTATTGTGATAAACTCATCAATTTATTACTAAAATGATTTTCAGTTGCCTTAACAGGCTGTGTTGACAGTATTTTGTCGGTATACACGCTACATCGCGCGGTACGCGCTTAAACTCGAAAAATAGAGTTTCTTAGCGTTTTAATTTATTTTTCCTCACGAATATGATTAAAATTACTATTCTAATCATAAAAAACTATTTTTAGGATTTTAACACTGATCGGGTGGTCACCGACGTTCGTTTCACATTTTAACCGTTACGTGATAAGCGTTTATCTTACCGTTGCCAACATAATTTTTACCAAGGTTTAAATTTGCCAACTCATTAAATACCATATATAAGCATCATAACCAGTCAGATACAACCTTTTACCTATTCACAACACATGTTACAATTGTACGGTACGACCTGAAAAGCCGGGTGTCACACATCATATCTTAAATAACCCAACAATCTCCCCTAGATCTGCTGATGCCAAAACACTCTTATTTGGGTATATCCTTTATTCTTTTATTTTGTTAATGAAAAGTCCTTTGAAGGGATTTGTTGCATCCATGAACAAGGACAATTCCTTTATTTTCATCTCAGTCAACCATCTTTGACTTTACATAGAAAGGTTCTATGTCTTCACACCTTTTAATCTATTAGGGTATATGGGGTGCCTTCGGCAACCCCCTTCGGAAACATGCATGCCGCACGACATGTCCACCACCAACATGAGTTTGCCGATTTTTTTGTAGGAAATTCAAGAGAAGAGGAGAGGGTAAGTGGTGGGGCCCATACCCAAATCAACCAATCAAATGTTTTTTTTTTTAAATTAGTTTGCTTAATCTCATTTTACACATGCACCCCTTATGTTTTTTGGGCATTAGTGTAACACCCCGAAAATTCCGTCCAATTATGTGACGACACGTGTCCAATTCTCTAGCTAATCTCGTCTACTAGGAGGGAGAAACCTCTAACTAATCCTGACTATGTGGAAGGAGCAAGAACCTACACTGAACGTTAACTGAAACATGTTTTGAATCTCCAACTAATCCCGAATCTGGGAAGGAGAAAAAGAAATTATTATTGTGCATTAGCTAAAACACGTCTCGAATCTCCGACTAATCCCAACTACAAGGAAGGAGAGGGACTAAAAGTGTCAAATGGCCAAAGATGTAAAGTCCAAGGACTAAATGTGCAAAATCCTCAAAATTCATGTTTTGGTGGTCGCATACGGACCGCAAGGCCTACCCGCTTATGTTCCTTAAGCTTATTTGAATTTCTGCGCGTTTAAGGTCCTTACGGACCGCAAGGCGTTAACCCTTACGGTCCGTAAGGGACTGCTAGAGGCAGTTTTGCTTGCAGCCCAAGGCCAGCTACAATGCCACCTATCTCGCATTTTGGCCACCCTTGCTCAGTCTTTGCCACCTTAAGGACACCTGCAAACATCTTAGAAGGATCATGGACACTTATCTTGATTTCCTTCATCATCTTCAACTATAAAAAGGGCATGAATTCTTCTTTTTTCATTGCTCATTCACTCTTTTCTTCTTTCTAACTTGCTTGGAGCTATCATCTAGACAAGAGGACTCGTTTCATAGTGATCTTTCTGCCAAACACTTCCAGGTAAGTGTTTACATTAGTGCAATTTCATTTTACTTAGTTATTTTGAAGATAAAGTCAAATAGTTGACTTTCTGTTTGGCTTTAGCTTCTGACCATTTTGGTCAAAGTAAAGTTCGATCCAAACTTTACTACGTGATTGTAATGACGTTGGTATGGTCCTTCTGCGATCATACCTTCGGACAATCACGTTTACTAGTTGAATTGTTAAGTTGAGCATTGTCACACCCCAACCGATGGCGGAAACATCAGAGTGAGACGAATAAGATTGCTCAAAGACTTCATAACACTATGAGAAAATATTTAATTCAAAACCAATTTCATTGTATAACATAAATTGTCAAAATACAACATTGGAAATTCAAATTACAACATTCAAAAGACATTACGACAAGTTTAACAAAACAAAATAATCAAATCTAGTATTTCAAAGTGTGTTTCTAAGTCGTCCCTACTAGATTCATCATGATCATCATCATCATCAACCTGCAACATGTTAAAAGTATAGTTCAACACAAAAAGCATTGGCGAGTACACAAGTTTTAGATACATAGCATAAGTATAAAAGAATTTCCCAAATCCAACATGGCAATTTTGTATACAAGGTTGAACTAGCATGCATAACTAAAAGTCAATCCCGAGTGTCCATGAGAAAGAAGTGCATCCCATGCCACTAAGGTAATCAGTAGGTATAATCGCTAAGGATTATAACTATCGTGATTACAATCACGTTGCAAAGTTCAATTGAACTTTGACTTGACCAATTGATGGTCAAAACCGAAAGTCAAACTGTTAGTCAAACTGTTTGACTTTCAGCTCTAAATGGCTGAAAATAAGAACTAAGCCATGAAAGAACACTCATAATGCTCTATGGCTAAAAGATTAGACTAAGAGAACTCAGGTAGGTGGCTCCCAAAGTAGGAAATCCTCCACTTAGAGTTCAAAGTATGAAATGAGCAAAGAATGAGGAAGAATGAAGGGGTATTTATACTTGTGAGAACTTGTAGGATCATTAAAAGTGTTTATGTAGCCTCCAAGGAATAAATCATTGCCATACATGTGTTAGGGACAGCTAACATGCTTGGAGAGGTGTTAACTTGCTGCCCAAAACATTAAAAATTACATAAAAGTCCCTCAAAAACAAGCTGGCAGCTGAAAAACATGTTTCTGTCGCTGGGGGTTCTGTCACGCCCCGCGTAGGCATTAGCCTAGGCGTTCGCGGCCCACGACCTAGCTGCAGATCAGCAATAGTTTGAAAATTTACACATTTGGTCCCTGCACACTTATTAAGGCTTATTTGACATATTTAACCCCCGTTAAGCCATTTTCAAGGCTCTACAAGGTCATAAAAGTGTAGGGGACTCAAAATATGCTCGGAAATATCACGGATGTCGGTTCGTTTGGTCGTACGGTCACGTTATTCGGTGAATTACGACGGAATTCGAACAGACGCGAAAACGATCCAAGTTAAGCGATGAGTGGTATTTTTGCATTCCGATCACTAAAATAAAATATTTTAGTGACTACAAAAATTTTTGGATGTCCGGATGTGGTCAGAACGTAAGATATGCGCGTAATTTCAAACTTACGCCGTTTTTGATGCTTTTAGTCCCTGTTTGATCAAATAAGCGTATTTTCGCATACCGAACCACTTAAAGCTTATTTCTAAGCTATGTTAAGGTTATTTATGGTATGTTTAGCTTATGATCATGTTCCAGAATGTACGTTGCCATACGAAACGGCAGATTTTTGCAGTTTGACACAAATAGTCCCTGTGAGCGAATAAACTTGTTTTTGCCATACCAAACCCTTTAAAACTTATTTCTAAGTTATATAAAGGTTATTTAAGGTATGTTAAGCTTATGTTGATATTCCGGAGTGTTTATCGCATTAAACTGATTACGTTTACGCATCATTTTGCGTATAACTTTCCAGAAAGCAATATAGAGTTCAAAATCGATCAAAAATCAAAACGTGCAAAATGTAAAACATAAATAACAAATATTGGAATCCAAAACACTTTGTTTTATTGATATTGAATTGTTAAAAGTTGTAGAAGGATTACACTAGCACAGATGTCACAGTCTCCCCCACTTTAGGAAATTTCGTCCCGAAATTTATTTAGAGGAAACTTGTGAGAATAGATGTGGATATTTCGCCTTCATTTGATCTTCACATTCCCAAGTAAATTCTGGGCCACGTTTAGATTCCCGGCGAACTTTGACAATAGGTATGCGCTTGTGTTTGAGCCTTTTGACCTCACGGTCCATGATTTCCACAGGTTTCTCAACGAAGTGCATTGTGTCATCAACACGAATTTCATCAAGTGGTATGTGGAGGTTCTCATCAGCTAAACACTTTTTTAGATTGGACACATGGATGGTTGGATGAACATTTCCAAGTTCAGGAGGTAGCTCAAGTCTGTAGGCTACTTTTCTGATTCTTTCAACGATCTTGAATGGTCCAACATAGCGTGGTGCAAGTTTTCCTTTCTTTCCAAATCTAATCACACCTTTTGTTGGTGCATAAATGTCTGTTAGCTTCGTCTTTATAAAGTCTTGTGTCTAGATAGGATAAACCAGTGCTCAGCAGGATCAAAATTAGGGTTTGTATGTGTTTGTGTAATTTCGCACGAAATAGCACTAAGCTATTTCGTACGAAATTAGATCATTTCTATTTCGCACAAAATAGTTAGTGCCTATTTCGTACGAAATTACAACACCTATAAATAGGTTGAGCCGGTTGTCATTTGTAACAGTCTTGATTTCAGAGCCAAGGTGCTGCCAGTTTGTCAAACGATCAGAATTGCTTTGAAATCATTAATAAAAGGATAATTAAGGAGAATCAAGTTGTTTCACGTCTATATCATTGATTCCGCCTTTGATATGGATCATAAACTCTTCTGATTGACTCGTTAGGGTCACACGACGATCCAACACCTTTCCAAGGGGATACCTTGAGTAGGACGTGATCACCGACTTGAAATTCTAAGGGCTCGCGTCGTCGATCCGCGTAACTCTTTTGACGGCTTCTAGCTGTCTGTAGGTTATCGCAAATCTTCTTGACTTTGTCTGTAGTCTCTAGAATGAGTTCAGGTCCAGTAAGCTGAGCTTCACCTATCTCATTCCAGCAGACCGGTGAACGACATTTTCGACCGTATAAAGCTTCGAAAGGAGCCATGTTGATGCTAGAGTGATAACTATTGTTGTAGGAGAATTCGATCAACGGTAGGTGCGAATCCCAACTACCACCAAAATCAATCACACAAGCTCTAAGCATATCCTCCAGTGTCTGGATTGTTCTTTCAGACTGACCATCTGTTTGAGGATGATACGCTGTGCTCAAATTAAGTTGGGTTCCCATGGCAGATTGCATGGTTCTCCAAAAGTGAGATGAGAATCGAGCATCTCTGTCAGATATAATGTTCAAAGGAACACCATGTCAGGATACAATCTCATCTACGTATATTTTGGCAAGCTTTTCAGTAGATAGATCCTCACGGATCGGTAAGAAATATGCTGACTTGGTTAGACGATCAACGATTACCCAAATGGCATCATGACCTCTATTAGTACGTGGTAGTTTGGTAATAAGATCCATAGCAATGTTTTCCCATTTCCAAACCAGTATCTCTGGTTGCTCCAATAATCCAGAGGGATGTTGATGTTCTGCCTTAACCTTAAGACAAGTAAGGCATTTGGAAACATATAAGGCAATGTCTTTCTTCATACCCAGCCACCAGTACTGGGTTCGAAGATCCTTATACATTTTATCTGCACCAGGATGAATAGAATAACGAGACTTATGAGCTTCATCCATTAGCAAGGTGCGAAGATTGTCTTGACTTGGGACCCACAAACGGTCCATGAAATAATACAATCCATTGTCCTTCAGTTCAAGCTCAAGTTTAAGATGATATGGTAATTCCTTACCCATCAAATCTTGTGTAACACAAGTATATTGAGCCTGAGAAATGCGGGTTTGAATATCAGATCGAACCTGAACACAGTGAAGCTTGACACGTTCCTTACGACTCAATGCGTCAGCCACGCCATTCGCTTTACCAGGATTGTAGCGAATTTCACAATCGTAGTTGTTTAGAAGTTCAACCCAACGTCTTTGCCTCATGTTGAGTTCTTTCTGATTGAAAATATGCTGGAGACTTTTGTGGTCAGTGAACACTACATATTTTGTACCATACAGGTAGTGTCTCCAGATTTTGAGAGCAAAAACTACTGCACCTAACTCAAGATCATGAGTGGTGTAGTTCTTCTCGTGTACCTTTAACTGTCTTGATGCATAGGCTATAACTTTGTTTCTTTGCATGAGAACGCAGCCAAGACCTAAATTAGATGCATCACAATATACGACAAAGTCATCATTGCCCTCAGGTAAAGATAAGATCGGTGCATCGCAGAGTTTCTGTTTCAAGGTCTGAAAAGCTTCTTCTTGTTTGGATCCCCACTTAAAAGGTTAGTTCTTTTGAGTTAAAGCTGTGAGAGGTACCGCAATTTTGGAGAAGTTTTCAATGAAACGGCGGTAATAACCTGTGAGACCAAGAAATGAACGAACCTCGGTAGGATTAGTAGGTGTATCCCAATCCTTAATCACACTGATTTTGGCAGGATCTACATGTATACCTTGTTCGTTAACGATGTGCCCCCAAAATTAAACTTCCTTAAGCCAGAATTCGCACTTGAAGAATTTGGCGAAAAGTTGTTCTTTCTTTAGGAGCTCCATTGTAAGACGGAGATGTTGCTCATGATTAGCTCACGTCTTAGAATAGATCAGAATGTCATCGATGAATACAATGATGAACTTGTCCAAATAAGGCTTACAGACCCTATTCATCAAGTCCATGAAAACAGCAGGAGCATTAGTTAAACCAAAAGGCATAACAGTAAACTCATAATGACCATATCTTGTGCGAAAACCTGTCTTGGGAATATCTTCTTCGATCACTCGAAGTTGATGTCACACCCTGACTTTTTCGGAAGCGTGATTATGGTGTGACTTTATTAATATCATTGCATTCAATGATAACAACATCTATATGATAAAATCATAGGTTTGTCATCCATCGAACAAGTTTAAAACATAACAACATTGTTTAAAAACGTAGACTTCAAATTCAAGTTTTACAATCATACCAAAATGTTTATGTGTTCACTAAGGACTCATCGAAAGATAATAAATAGCACCAAGGGTTGGGAGACGTGTCTCGTTCAGGAATAAGACACACCGACCAAACCCAAAGACCATGGATGACATCTTTATTTCAAACGCAGCATAAAAACTTCCAACGCCCGCCAGATCCACTTACTAGTTCCCTGAAATACATGTAGTTTTGAAAACATCAACAAAAGTTGAGCGAGTTCATGTGTTTAGTATGTGTGCACGAATCATCCTTGAAAACCTTTGTATGTATGTATGTACTTGTAAACTGGTATGAAGCAATAAGGAAAAACAGATCAATTAATGTGTAGCTAATACATTAATGTAAGTGACATGGCATAGGAAGCACTCAAACCTGTATGCGTATTTCGTACCGGCCCCTCCGGCGGAACGACATAGTCACCACATGCGGCCAACTCGCAGGCCCATAGGTGGGGCTTGTGACAACTCGAGTTTTCAAGGTCTTTCCTCTATACAATACTTGTTTCATTCTAACTTGTACACGCTAGTATGTGATCAATGTGTTAATGTGTTTATGTGCTTAGTGAGTTAAACTTGTAATCTGTTAAAGGTTAAAAACCTTAAATTGTTTCACCTCAATTAAGCCCGATGAAACCCGGGGGTTTCGCCACAACCTGTCTCGACGAAACCAGGGGGTTTCGCCATATGCTCCTCGATGAAACATGGGTTTCGCCGGCCCAGCCTTTCGCCGAAGCCCATTAAGGGCCCAGTACGCTAATGTGGGTATATTTACGTGAAACGGCTTCACTCGTCACACTTTTAGCAGAAGCGAAAACCCTAGAGCCTCTCTTGTGCGACGGCAGCCACTACCCCTCACCATCATCTTTCAAGGAAATCTTGTGTTTCATCTCAACCGATTAGTATATGACTAGTTGATTAAATTAGTTTGTACCTTGTATGATTGTCATATGTGATGAATCTGATGACTATTGTGTTATACTTGTTAGGGTTTATAGATGCTAATGATTCTCCTTGCATGAAAATTGGTGATGATTGATTCAGGATTATTGTAATCTCTTGTGGTTAAGGATTATTAGAAAACATATATGCACGTTGATATGATTAGGGTTTCAAGATTTATAGTTGGAACTATTGCATTATTAGTTTGAATAGGGTGTTGTAGATTGTGGATCAACGAGTTAGTTTGTGAATATTGATAAACCTGATGGATTTGAGTTCATGTAATGACTATCATATGTGTTGATTTGATTTGATGAATGATTGGGTTACGTTTGCGAACAAATTGTTTTGACGGCAGTTAGGGTTTCTGGGTGATTATTTGTTGACACGACGTAACCTATGATCTGGACGAAACACTGATGTCGACGAAAACCTGGGGGTTTCGCCGAGGGTGATAATGACGAAACCTTAGGGTTTCGTCAAGAGAGAGTCATGACGAAACAAGGGGTTTCGTCAAGGGTTAAACAAGCACAGTAACTCAGTTAGGTCTGTTAAGGGTTATCTGGGTTAGTTAGTTGTTGTTAATGATAAGCAAGATTTGCATGAGCTTGTATAACTGTTAAATACTATGTGCTAGTTGTTGCTCAAATACATGTTATGATCATGACTGTTAACTTGAAATATGTGAGTATCAACTGATTTCGCATGTATGAACACTATAGGCTTGGATTGAATTATTTGTGAGCGAGTAGTTAATCAAACCGAGCAAACCGAGGTGAGTTCACACACTTTCTAAGGCATGGGATTCCCGGTGGTTGGGAATGGGGTAAAGAACTGAAACAGAACCTACATATCCTCCTTGAGTAGGATATGTACGGCCATCCTCCATGGGTAGGATGCCAATCTTAATCCTGCGTATTCTCCTTGGGTAGGATACGTACGTTCGTCCTCCTTGGGTAGGACAACAACCTTAACTTACTAGACAAAACTCTATCATGAAGTCCCTCATTTTTATATCGACTTAATCGCCGGGCCAATGGCGAGCGGGTCATTAGTTAATAGCGCTATTAGGGTTGACAAGCCTCACACCGTGCCGTTCGGACGGGCGTGTACTAATGGATCTGGGCAAACTGTCAATGATGATAGACATTGACGTAGGACACAACTATTGTTCGTCAGTTGTCGATATGGTAACGGTCTAGTGGTTCACATGGGGAAGCCCCCACTGATTATGGATATGGTTTGGGAAATAACGGAACTGGTTAACTCGTGGTTTACGAAACAACATGTGGTTTTCAAAACAAATTGGTACAACTAAGCAACCAACTGTGAACTCGCTCAACTTTGTTGTTGACTCGTTGTTACATCCCTTGCAGGTCGTTAGATGCTTATGGAGCTTGCATGAGGAGGAGGTCGTTGTGGTATATGGACTGATATGTCCCGTACTTAACAATTGAACTTTAAACTATGTTTTGGTTATTTAAACATTACTATGCTTCCACTGATTACTTAAACATGTTTGGTTTCGTTTAAATGCCAATTATATTGGGTTTGGTTTATTTACTTAATTGCATAGTTCAATATGATTGGTGGCTGGATCCTGGTCAGTCACGCCTCCAAGCGGTGATACTCCGCATGTGGGTTTGGGGGTGTGACAGATTGGTATCAGAGCCATTGGTTATAGTGAACTTGGTTTTAAAAAGGGGAAAATATTTTGATAATACCAGACTATAACCTGTACAGTGCTCAACGATCCAAAACGACGCTTTGCTCCACGTGTAAGACTCAACATACTAGGTGATATGGTTTATGTTATATTACCTACCTGTTAGTTACATAGTACATTGTTCATGATATGCTTAGATGAATGTAGCAACTATTGTTTGAAACACCTATATGCTTACTCTCTTCTGTCATCGCACTTTCGCGACACCTTTCTCACTCATGTTTCCTTTGATGTGAAGATCATGAGTGGACGTGTTAACCTAACTCAAGCCCAGCTAACGGCTTTGATCAATGAACAAGTTACTGCAGCACTCGCAGCCGCTCAGGCAGGAGGTATAACCTGCCATAGCAACCTACTCCAGGATCTTTAGATCCTACTCTCGTAAACCAACACTTGTGCTTAACCTTGTCTCTTCTTACTCGCACGATAGGTCAACATGCTCAGCCTCCTGTTTGTACTTTCAAAACTTTTATGGACTGCCGACCTACTACTTTCAACGGCACTGAGGGAGCTGTAGGCCTCCTTCACTGGTTTGAGAAGCTCGAGTCTGTGTTCGAGATGTGTGAATGCCCTGAGGCACGCAGGGTAAAGTATGCTACTGGTACTCTTGAAGGTGTAGCGCTCACGTGGTGGAACGCTCAGGTCCAAATGCTAGGGTTGGTTGCTGCTAATGCCACCCCATGGAACGATTTCAAGGAATTGATCAAAGAAGAGTACTGTAATCGTGATGACATCCACAAACTGGAAGTAGAGTTCTTCAACTTAAAGATGACGGGGTCAGAAATTGAAGTGTATACGAAGAGATCGAACGAGCTGGCTATCTTGTGTCCTACTATGGTGGATCCTCCTATCAAGCGTATCGAGCTGTACCTTAAAGGGTTAGTGCCAGAGATCCAGAGCCATGTCACTGCAGCAAACCTCGCCACTATCCAGCAAGTTATTCGTTTGGCTCATCGTCTCACTGATCAGGCAGTCGAGCAGAACAAGCTGCCCAAGCGTATAGGTACTACCACTGCTACTACTACTTCTGATGCCACCAGCGACAGCAAGCGCAAATGGGGTGGAGTCTCAAGCAAGGGTTCAACATCAGCTCAGTCTCAGTCTCAGCAGCGAAAGACTGATGACTACCAGAGTCCTGGTCAGCAATCTTCTGGTAGTCAAGGGCAGGGTGGATACAGGGGAAACCACCCCAAGTGCAACCGATGTAACAAGCATCATAGTGGGCAGTGCAATAAGGGTCGTTGTTTGAGGTGTAACAAGTTTGGCCATGAAGCAAAGGATTGCAGGGGCGCACGACCTGCAAATCAGAACCGTCAACAACAGCCACCAGCTCCACAGAATCAGCCGCAGCAACAGCAGGGTAACAGGGGATGCTATCAGTGCGGTGCTGAAGGTCACATCAAGAGGAACTACCCCCAGTTGAACCAGAATCAGAACAACAACAATAATCAGGGGAACGGGAACAATAACGGGGGTAACAATGATGGCAATGGTGCCAGGGGACGTGTTTTCGTGCTGGGTCAGGGTGATGCAAGGAACGATCCCAACGTTGTGATGGGTAAGTTTCTTCTGGATGATTTCTTTATTACTGTTTTATTTGATTCGGGTGCCGATACTAGCTACGTGTCCTTAAAAGTTAGTCAAATGCTTAAACGCACACCAACACTTTTGAACACCAAGCATGTCGTAGAGTTAGCAAATGGTAAAACTTTAGAGGCCACACACATAGTTAAGGGTTGTAATCTTGTACTCGTTGGTCAGACCTTCTCCATCGACCTCATTCCTATAGTTTTGGGTAGCTTCGACGTCGTTATTGGGATGGACTGGCTGTCTCAACAGCAAGCGGAGATTATTTGCAAGGAGAAAATCGTCCGTATTCCTCGTTCTGGTGTAGAACCTCTCATGATTCATGGCGACAAGAGTGGTGCTGTTGTGGGCATCATCTCTTTCCTTAAGGCCCAGAAGTGTTTGCGAAAGGGCCACACTGCTATTTTAGCCCTCGTCACTGACACCTCAAAGAAAGAGAAGAAGATAGAAGATATTCCGATCGTACGTGACTTTCCTCAAGTGTTCCCTGAGGAATTACCTGGTCTACCGCCTCATCGCCAGGTCGAATTTCAAATAGAGCTAGCTCCTGGAGCAGCGCCCATAGCTCGCGCGCCGTATCGTTTAGCTCCATCAGAATTGGAAGAACCTTCTACGCAACTTCAAGAACTCTTGGAAAAGGGTTTTATACGTCCTATCTCTTCACCTTGGGGAGCTCCAGTGTTATTTGTGAAGAAGAAAGACGGTACCTTTAGAATGTGTATTGACTACCGCGAACTCAACAAGGTGACTGTGAAGAATCGTTATCCTCTCCCACGCATCGATGACTTATTCGACCAGTTGCAAGGGTCGAGTTTCTACTCCAAGATTGACCTGAGGTCACGCTACCATCAACTGATAGTCCGAGACAAGGATATCTCTAAGACAGCATTCAGGACTCGTTATGGGCATTACGAGTTCCTGGTTATGCCTTTTGGATTGACGAACGCACATGCGGTCTTCATGGATCTTATGAATAGGGTGTGTAAACCTTACCTGGATAAGTTTATCATCGTTTTCATCGACGACATCCTGATCTATTCGAAGAGTTAGGAGGAACACGAGCATCACCTTAGACTTATTTTGGAACTCCTTCGAACAGAGCAGCTGTATGCTAAGTTTTCGAAATGTGACTTCTGGCTTCGTGAAGTCCATTTCCTAGGCCATGTGGTAAACAAGGATGGGATTCATGTTGATCTATCCAAGGTTGACTCGATTAAGAATTGGGCTGCACCCCGTACGCCAACAGAAATCCGCCAATTCTTGGGTTTGGCGGGCTACTACAGAAGATTCATCAAAGATTTCTCAAAGATTGCGCAACCTCTCACTTCGCTAACTCGGAAGGGTGTCACCTATCATTGGGGTGATACACAGGAAACTGCGTTTCAGCACTTAAAGGATAGACTTTGTAGCGCACCTATCCTCACATTGCCTGAAGGCACAGACGATTTTGTGGTTTATTGCGACGCATCCATCCAAGGACTTGGTTGCGTGTTGATGCAACGTGACAAGGTCATTGCTTACGCGTTACGTCAACTTAAAGTTCACGAAAGGAACTACACCACGCACGACTTGGAATTAGGAGCAGTTGTTTTCGCACTTAAGATATGGAGACATTACCTGTACGGTACCAAGTGCACCATTTATACCGATCACAGGAGTCTCGAGCATATCTTCAAGCAAAAGGAGTTAAACATGAGACAACGTTGTTGGGTCGAACTCTTGAATGATAACGAATGCGCAATCAAGTACCATCTGGGCAAAGCCAATGTTGTGGCCGACGCCCTCAGTCTAAAGGATACTACACCAAAACACGTGCGAGCGTTACAACTTACCATCTAATCTAGTCTCCCTACTCAGATACGAGATGCTCAGGTTAAAGCATTGAAAGCAGAGAACATCAGGGCCGAGTCCTTACGAGGATCAAGGAAACGGTTAGAACAAAAGGAAGACGGTGCCTATTACGTAACAGGGCGTATTTGGGTCCCACTTTACGGAAACTTACGCGAGCTTGTGATGGATGAAGCGCATAAGTCTCGTTACTCAGTACATCCTGGTTCGGATAAGATGTACCACGACTTAAAAACTACATACTGGTGGCCTAGCATGAAAGCCAACATAGCAAACTACGTCAGTAAATGTTTAACTTGTGCGAGAGTCAAGATCGAGTATCAGAAACTATCAGGCCTACTCCAACAACCAGAGATCCCGACATAGAAATGGGAGCAAATTTCCATGGATTTCGTTACTGGCCTGCTTAGATCTCAACGCGGAAATGATACCATTTGGGTGATCATGGATCGATTGACTAAGTCTGCACACTTCTTGGCTATCAAGGAAACGGATAAGTTCTCTACTCTGGCAGACGTTTATCTTAAAGAAGTTGTTTCGAGGCACAGAGTGCCAACCTCTATTATTTCCGATCGTGATGCACGTTTTACTTCAGAACTGTGGCAAGCAATGCACAAGTCTTTTGGCTCTCGACTAGACATGAGCACAGCATATCACCTGTAAATGGATGGGCAGTCTGAACGCACCATCCAAACCCTTGAAGACATGCTTCGAGCATGTGTAATTGATTTTCGCAATGGTTGGGAAAAGCACCTCCCTTTGGTGGAGTTTTTGTACAACAACAGTTATCAAACCAGCATCCAAGCTGCTCCGTTTGAGGCATTGTACGGGCGTAAATTCCGATCACCTCTTTGTTGGGCAGAGGTTGGCGACAGCCAAATCACTGGCCCAGAACTTGTGGTAGACACAACTGAGAAGATTGCTCAGAGACGACAACGCATGGCGGCAGCTCGCGACCGTCAGAAAAGCTACGCTGATAAGCGTAGGAAACCACTCGAGTTCCAGGTTGGTGATCGAGTGCTACTCAAAGTCTCACCTTGGAAAGGTGTGGTTCGTTTTGGCAAACGAGGCAAACTCAATCCGCGTTACGTCGGACCGTTCGAAATCGTTGAGAAAATTGGTAAAGTCGCTTACAAGTTGAATCTGCCTGAAGAACTCAGTGGAGTTCACAACGTTTTTCACGTGTCAAATCTGAAGAAATGTCTGTCAGATGAGACCCTCATAGTTCCTTTTAAGGAGCTCACTATAGAAGACCAGTTGCGATTCGTCGAAGAACCTGTAGAGATTACAGACCGAGACGTTAAGGTTCTCAAGCGTACCAGAATACCCCTAGTTCGAGTTCGTTGGAACTCCCGTTGTGGCCCAGAGTATACCTGGGAACGAGAAGACCAAATGAAACTCAAATATCCCCAGTTGTTCGACAAAAGTGCAACCACTACTGAGGCTGAAGCTACTGCGGAATTTCGGGACGAAATTCCAAATCAACAGGGGGATGATGTGACACCCCAGGAAAAACAGGAAACCACGCAAACCTAACTAGCTTCCTCAGTGACTACGTGCTAAATTTCGGGACGAAATTTCTTTCAAGTTGGGGATGATGTGACAACTCGAGTTTTCAAGGTCTTTCCTCTATACAATACTTGTTTCATTCTAACTTGTACATGCTAGTATGTGATCAATGTATTAATGTGTTTATGTGCTTAGTGAGTTAAACTTGTAATCTGTTAAAGGTTAAAAACCTTAAATTGTTTCACCTCAATTAAGCCCGACGAAACCCGGGGGTTTCGCCACAACCTATCTCGACGAAACCAGGGGGTTTCGCCATATGCTCCTCGATGAAACATGGGTTTCGCCGGCCCAGCCTTTCGCCGAAGCCCATTAAGGGCCCAGTAAGCTAATGTGGGTATATTTACGTGAAACGGTTTCACTCGTCACACTTTTAGCAGAAGCGAAAACCCTAGAGCCTCTCTTGTGCGACGGCAGCCACTACCCCTCACCATCATCTTTCTAGGAAATCTTGTGTTTCATCTCAACCGGTTAGTATATGACTTGTTGATTAAATCAGTTTGTACCTTGTATGATTGTCATATGTGATGAATCTGATGACTATTGTGTTATACTTGTTAGGGTTTATAGATGCTAATGATTCTCCTTGCATGAAAATTGGTGATGATTGATTCATGATGATTGTAATCTCTTGTGGTTAAGGATTATTAGAAAACATATATGCACGTTGATATGATTAGGGTTTCAAGATTTATAGTTGGAACTATTGCATTATTAGTTTGAATAGGGTGTTGTAGATTATGGATCAACGAGTTAGGTTGTGAATATTGATGAACCTGATGGATTTGAGTTCATGTAATGACTATCATATGTGTTGATTTGATTTGATGAATTATTGGGTTACGTTTGCGAACAAATTGTTTTGACGGCAGTTAGGGTTTCTGGGTGATTATTTGTTGACACGACGTAACCTATGATCTGGACGAAACACTGATGTCGACGAAAACCTGGGGGTTTCGCCGAGGGTGATAACGACGAAACCTTAGGGTTTCGTCAAGAGAGAGTCATGACGAAACAAGGGGTTTCGTCAAGGGTTAAACAAGCACAGTAACTCGGTTAGGTCTGTTAAGGGTTAACTGGGTTAGTTAGTTGTTGTTAATGAGAAGCAGGATTTTCATGAGCTTGATAACTGTTAAATACTATGTGCTAGTTGTTGCTCAAATACATGTTATGATCATGACTGTTAACTTGAACTATGTGAGTATCAACTGATTACGCATGTATGAACACTATAGGCTTGGATTGAATTATTTGTGAGCGAGTAGTTAATCAAACCGAGCAAACCGAGGTGAGTTCACACACTTTCTAAGGCATGAGATTCCCGGTGGTTGGGAATGGGGTGAAGAACTGAAACAGAACCTACATATCCTCCTTGAGTAGGATATGTACGGCCATCCTCCATGGGTAGGATGCCAATCTTAATCCTGCATATTCTCCTTGGGTAGAATATGTATGTTCGTCCTCCTTGGGTAGGAAAACAACCTTAACTTACTAGACAAAACTCTATCATGAAGTCCCTCATTTTTATATCAACTTAATCGCCGGGCCAATGGCGAGCGGGTCATTAGTTAATAGCGCTATTAGGGTTGACAAGCCTCACATCGTGCCATTTGGACGGGCGTGTACTAATGGATCTGGGCAAACTGTCAATGATGATAGACATTGACGTAGGGCACAACTATTGTTCGTCAGTTGTCGATATGGTAACGGTCTAGTGGTTCACATGGGGAAGCCCCCACTGATTATGGATATGGTTTGGGAAATAACGGAACTGGTTAACTCGTGGTTTACGAAACAACATGTGGTTTTCAAAACAAATTGGTACAACTAAGCAACAAATTGTGAACTCGCTCAACTTTGTTGTTGACTCGTTATTACATGCCTTGCAGGTCGTTAGATGCTTATGGAGCTTGCATGAGGAGGAGGTCGTTGTGGGATGTGGACTGATATGTCCCGTACTTAACAATTGAACTTTAAACTATGTTTTGGTTATTTAAACATTACTATGCTTCCGCTGATTACTTAAACATGTTTGGTTTCGTTTAAACACCAATTATATTGGGTTTGGTTTATTTACTTAATTGCATAGTTCAATATGATTGGTGGCTGGATCCTGGTCAGTCACGCCTCCAAGCGGTGATACTCCGCATGTGGGTTTGGGGGTGTGACAGGGCTCGCAACACCCAATAGGCCTATCACTCATGCCCCTCGGTCCTTATACAAGGATTAATGGTCTTAAGCTAATGGCCTACCCATTCACGTGATCTAGCAGTACATTTCCTTAGCTAATCATACCATGGTAATTGTTTGTAAGCAGTATGTAACATGTATTTCACCCCCGAAGTTATAAAACTGAAAACAGTAAGAGAAAAGGGGGGACATGAACTCACAGTTTTGCGTTCCTTGTATCCGATGTAACTCAAAGCTTCCTCTAGAACGCACTACTACCTACATGCGTACTACAGTCCGTTAGACGAGCGGGTCGTGCCTTGTCTTAGTATTGATTAGTGCCTTTGAGTTACGTTTTAAAGTGTCTTTGATATTATTCCAAGTTATAATCACTTGTTAAAATAATAATTATTTTAACTTTAAATTATATTTTGATTTTGGAATAATCGTTAAAAAATATTTTGTAACAATACTTCTCAAGTATTCATATTCGTATTTCCTTCCCAAGGATGGGGTATCTCATACATGTTTACCCGTATTCTTGTATTTGTATATCTTGCCATGTATTGGCGTCGTATTCCGGTGTGTACGTATTTTCTTAATAAATATCCCATATATATTTCCAAAACAATATATTTTCAAGTCTCACTTAGAAAATATATATAAACTTATTTCATCCCAAATGTATTTCAAGTTTATCCAAGAAAACGTATATTTTTCCCAAAAATCATACATCTTCTAAAAACTCTAGGAAAATATATTTTTACTTCTCAAAAACAATATATTTTCTCCTTGTCGAAAATATGATATACTTTTGTAATAATAATAAAAATCATATTTTCATTTCTTGTGTATCCAAAATAATATTTACCAAAAATATACTCATAAATGTATTTTCCGGAATATTTGTAAGTTACATTCTATCGTTCGGTTCCATAATATTTGTTGGATCGTTTTCAGACCCGAACGAGTCGATCAGAAGAGTTTATCTCAATACGAGTGGCGGAAACAAACGTATCAAGTTCAATTCAGCTAGATTCACACTTTAAACTGTCCGTATATTGATTTCAGATCAAATACAAGTCTGTGGACACTTCGGCAGCACTTCGTTACACTGACCGGAACTGTTACAAATGAACTAGCACTCAAAGTATTTATAGGAGGAGTGATTTCGTTTGAAAGTGTCAAGATGCATTTCAAACGAAATTACTTTAGTTAATTTCGTTTGAATCATCACATGACATCTTCAAACGAAATTAGCTCAAACATATGTAAACTCTCCTAATTTCCTCGTATAATGTGCCCTGATCTATCAATCTACATACAAGACTCGATACAAGACGAAGTCGACAGACGCATACACTAACAGACTCCCCCTCGAATGTTGACGAGTCTTCAGTGTCGAGTCTTCGGTTGTCAAACCTTCAGTCTTTATCAGTCTGCACACTTTCTTTAAAATTCTCCATTGTAAGCATCATCAATCAATCTCTTTCTCTTTCTCGAAATCTTCAGGATCTGAATCTGGCTCTACTATCTTCAGACTCCCTCTCGATGTCCTCAGACTCCCCCTTTCGCTAAGCTGGGATCGCAGTCTGGAATTCATTTTCCACAGGTTCTTAGATCGTAACCTGGCACTCATCTAACTCAGGTATCGGAACCTGTCTAACCTGCACAAATCTCTACCCAAAAATAAGTTTCACAAATTTAAAATTTTGCAAATTTAGAAACCACTTGCAGGTATAGATCAAAAATGATTTAATCTTTAATAATCTTTTTAAAACACAACTTCTTCATACATTTTTTCAAAACCTGTTCATCAAGTTTAGCACTTGGAATTTTGAAAATAAGCTCTCCAACATCAGTTGTCGAAAATCATTTTGAATTTTTCAAAAATTTATGCTAAAACACACTGAAAATCTTTTTGGATTTTTGAATGTAAATGAAATGCAATAAAGAAATATAATTACAGACAATATTTTTGTGAGTTTGTGTAAGAGGATCATATCAGTTTTTGAGACAAATCACCAACACCGTTAAGCTTTAAACATTTTAAGTTCTAAACGATTCACTTAGATTGTCAGTATACTGATCCACTTTAAATTTTCACACAAAGTTCAACTGTTTCGAGATACGAAATTAATGTCTTAAGCACTTAACCTTTATCATGTGTCCCACCTCAGAATATACTCCCGTATCCAGATCCCAATATTCAGTCTTACAGGTGAGTATACCACAGATGATATCTGTAAGGGGTTAAATTACGAAAACCGTGAGAGCTCAGGTCAGAACTTCCGTTCAGCAGAGAGATGACGGCTCGACTTTTGGTTTGTCCCCTTTAGAGGATCTTTTGTTTCAACAGCACATGATTAGCATTTTTCAATGTTTCATCATTTTTTATGCTGAGGGTGAACTATATTTCAAGCAAGCGTAAAGTATTCTCCGGGGACTAGGCCATTGCTTCCGCATTATCAGAAGTCCCGGGATAATACCCCAGATATAACTGAGCATAAAGACCTAGTATCTCAGAAAGAGGGATCTTTCAAACAAGATTTCGGGGGTTACCCATATATCCGAGAGATGTTCCCCACGATATAAGCAAGTTTGAATTTAGGTTTATATCTCGTCACAATCTACTAAATGTGCAAAAAGCCTACTGGCATATCATCAGTGAGACCGTTTATCACATTTTAACTTTCCAATTCTTTAGCATGTTGTGATAGTCCACTGATGTACTATCATTTCCTCTTCTTTACAACAAAATTCTTTTTGAATTTTATCATGTTTTTGACTTTTTCAAATTTTCAAATGTTTTTGGATTTTCTAAAATTTCTTACTCCCCTTAAAATGCAAACACATTTTAGGAAAATTTGAAAACAAACTGTACAAACAATGTGACAACTGATATCGAATCGCTTCACTTCACCATCCACTTGGCATAAACAATCAGAACTCCCCCTCACAACAAACTATTTTCCCATTGTGATTTCAAAACACTTAAGTTTGTTTTAATCAAATGGTTTTTCCGGAAAATAAGTTTTGTTGATTTTATAAACCTCTTGTAGGTTAGGGGTTTGGTTCATCACATTGTTTTTCAACCACTTGTAGGAAAATCAGATACAACTTAATGTCCCTGATTTACCACTTGTAAGAATAGTTCAATCAAGTTCAACCTAATGACCTTGATTAACCTTCAATTAAAAACACAATCTCTTTTTCAACCACATGGCTTACCAACCAATACCATTTGTAGATTGAATTCTCAAGATGCCGATTCCTACTCCACTCTTACCAACCTGGGAGTTCCGGCAAGTCATACTTGTGTCCAATTTTTTCAAAAATATAAGAAAGATGTCGATTCATGCTCCACGATTACCAACTTGGGAGCTCCGGCAAGTCAGGATTTTAAGTAAAGAAAACAGACACCCAAGCCTGACCAGCTTTAGGTGTAACTTTCTCAACTTTTTTAGGGATTTGAACACTTCTTTTTGTTTCATAAAATTCTTTCACCCCTTTTACCTTCCCATCAACCATTTTACCAAATATCTTTTTAACATTCCCATTAAACACTTTCTCAACATCAAATTCTTTCTTTTCAGAATAGAATTGATTTGAGATTTAGACTTTTCCAACTTTCTTTTTAAAATTTTCAGCCCGCAGTGGTGGAAAATTTGCATCATCCACAGTCGGAACTGAATTCTCTTCTTTCAGAACAACTTTTGGCTCCTCTGATTTTGTGGAATCAGATTCATCACCAGTAAATAGCTCCTCTGATTTTGACAAATCAGATTCATCGCTAGAACTACTTCCTGAACCCTTAACCACCCACTTCTGATTTTTCAGATTTTCTTTTCTTTTTAAAACATTCTTAGAACATTCACCAATTTCAAAAGTTGAATTTTCAAAACCTGTAAATTTTCTGGTTGTAAGTTCAGTTTTCTCAACAACTTTTTCTTTTTGTTTACCAGAAACTCCCTGTTTTGTCTGTATT
This sequence comes from Helianthus tuberosus, assembly GCA_030545235.1. Lineage (NCBI taxonomy): Eukaryota > Viridiplantae > Streptophyta > Magnoliopsida > Asterales > Asteraceae > Helianthus > Helianthus tuberosus. Next base: position 53,202 of record JARYGA010033941.1, on the reverse strand, counting down.
GTCTTTGGACAATTTCTGGAAATATGACCAACTGTTTTACATTGAAAACAGGTTCTTGTCTCAGTCTTCTTCTGAATAACATTTTTCTTCATCTCTTCTTGCTTTTTTGCAAGGAATTCTTTGTTCGTTTGCTTCCAGAATGAACTCTTCTGTTCTTTCTCAGCACTTGTTCCTGAAACAAAAACAGTTTTAGGTTTATAAATTTTCTCATTTTTATAGTTTTTTGGTGGAGTAAAACCCAAACCATTCTTTTTGAAATTACCGTTATGGTTTGGTTTCTTTCGATAACCATAACCAGAACTATAACCCATTTTCTTGTTTAATCGTTGTTGAACTCTTGAGGTGTAAGATCTTGGTTTTTCAGAAAGATTTTCATCTTTTATTTCAGAAATATTAATTTCTGTTAGTTTGAAAACCTTTTTAATCATTTCCTGTTTAACACCTCTTATTGGAAAAAACCTCATCAAAATATAATTTGTTAGAATCTATCAAAGTATATGCTACTTTGACCGGTTCATCATTCAAATTAAATTTTGATAGCAAAAACTCTTTATTATACACCCATTATTCCTGTTTGGATTTTTGACTTGACATGTCGGACTTTGACTTGGACTCTGATTTCGACTCTGACAATGACTCCTCTGATTCATCCTTATCCAACACCTGATCGACCACCTTTTTTTATTAACTCGGACTCATGATCAGTATCGGATGATGTGAAAGTGACATCTATACTTTCTGGCAAATTATCTGACGACTTAGACTCCCACTGTAAGTTCGTTGCCTTTTTTACTCTTTCAGAATTAGCATTTCTCGGAGAATATGCATTTTCAACAGGAGGCGGACATTTGTTATAAACCACACTTGATTTCTTACCAGATGTATTACCTTCATCTTCTTCTTTAGTCACAGACTTTTCCTCTTCCAAAGTCTTCTCTTCTTCAAATGTCTTCAATTTTTCCACTATGGGATAAATCCTGTCAACAACAAAAGTAGAACATGAGTAACTTTTTAATAAATTGTTAACTCTTTCAGTTTCAATTCTTTGTGTTGCCAACTTCAATTCAAGCTCAGCACACTTCTCTGTGTAGTAGTTGACTTCGTCAAGCTGTCTCATGTAAGCTCCTTTGAGTGTATTCATTGCTACAGATTGTTCACTGCTTGATTCGTTGTACTTATTTATCTCTCTGTTCAAAGTATCATATGATTCTTTCAGTCTTTTTATGTTGTGTAGCAATTCATTATTCTGCATTATCAGAGAATCACAATTCATACACTTCTCAGCAACTTTAACTACCTCTTTATCTGTTTTGATTTCAAATGCTGGAACTTCTTTAACTACTTTCACTTGAACTTCTTCTGCAACTACTTTCTTTTTCTCAACTTCACCATTTAAACATTTTCTGACTTTTTCTGCCCAATAATCATCAGTATAATCATTGATAACATGAGCAACAAATCCTTTAGCCAGGAATTCTTTGTCTGGGAAATAATCATCCCAACTGAAACCTTCTGCCAAATTTTCATCTTCTTGTTCTGCCACACATACTTTACCATCTTTTGGAATGTATTTATCCCAACTAAAACCATTTCCTTTATCTTGATTAACAAGACATGCTCTCTTTGAATCTTCAATCTCTTTCCTACCATGAGCTGTTTGTGGCTGTTGTTGATGTGGCTGTTGAGCAACTTGATGATATAACGCTTTTCGATAGTAATCATTGTTTCCAAAGGGATTTTGAGCTCCACTTGCTTCACGATTTGTGCACTCCCTCTTGAAATGCCCTTTTTCCCTGCATCGAAAACAAGTAACTTTAGACTTATCAAATCCTAAAGCTGAAACATGTGCATCGCGAAAATCATCTCTGCCTGTAATTTCTTTAAACTTTTCAGCTCGTCTCAAAACACTAGCCATGCACCATTTTATATCCATCAATTCCATCTCCTCAGCATCAATTTGATCGTAATCCTCTTTTGTTAGCATTGGATTTCCGATCCTTCCTGCAACTAAACCTCCATAGGATTCAAGCACAGTTACCAATAAAGACATGTGGCTTTTAGCAACTTCCTCAGTATAATTCTGATCATTTTCAAGGTTTAAAGCAATATTGCATTGAAGTACTTTGCCACTCTTTGTTGTAGAAAAGTGTGGATCAAATGATGGAAATGAAGAAAATCCCGTCTTGTTACTTGATCCTTGAGATGGCTTTTCAGAAGATCCCGTTGTATTGTAAGCAGTTTCAACTTTTGGCAAAAACTTGGTTTTGTCATTAACACCACTTTTGTAGTACAAACCAATGTCTTGCTCTCCATCATAATTCTTCATTCTCGCTATCTTTCGTTGCTCCATTTCTTGAGCTTCAAGCTGTTTAATAAAATCACTCAATGTTAGATCATTAAAACCCGGTTTGTTTTTCAACATCATAAGATATGTGCCCCACTCATTATGTGGCAACGCATTAGCTAACTTTTCAATCAACTCATCTTTATCCTTTCTGATACTCAATCTGTTCATGTTTTTCAATAAATTGCAGTATCTTTCAATGATCTGCTTGGTGCTTTCATTTCTTAAACCTCGAAACAAATTAAATTCCTTCTTCATCAATGACTTTTTGTTCTTAAGCATGTCATCACTACCAAGAAACTTTGCTTCTAATTATGTCCATATCGAATGTGCAGTTCCATTATGTTGAAGTAAAATCAAGATGTCTTCTTTAATCGCCTGCTGTAACAAACTAACCATCAACTTCTCATCTTTGTATTTCTTTTTCTCCTCAGCACTCAAATCTCTAATTGGTATTTTCTCTCGATCGCTACCAACTGGTCTAAAATATTGAACTTCCGTATGTTCCCATGCATCTAAATGATAAGCTTCAACCCAGTTACCAAATCGTTCAGCCCATCCACTAAAATCATCAATATCCAAAAGCTTAGGCGGTTGTTAAGTTGTTCCAGTTTCATTTTCAAGCATCGTGTTCTGCGTAATTGATATCGGACTAGCAAAAGCATTGTAAAACTCGTTGTCCATGGTTTGATTTTCAAATATTCACAAACAGGCAGCTTCAAACGGAATACCACTCCAAACGAAATAGCCTTTCAAACAAGATGACTAATTTCGTTTGAAACAACACTAGTTCAAACGAAATTGCTGAATCTGATGTACTTTCAAACGAAATTGCAATTTCAAACGAGATAACCTAGTTCAAACGAAATTCCTCATTCAAACGGAATTAACTGGTAACTTCAAACGAAATCAGAATCAAAGATGCAATCTCAAACGAAATCAGCAAGTCTCTTCAAACGAAATCAGCATGATGTCATACTATCGGTCTGATTTTTGTCCAATTGATCAAGTAAATGGTCGAATTTGGTTCTGAAACTATCAAGGGTTTGTTAAAACACAATTACGCACACATTGTGAAAGATTTAGCCAATTTTATCCATGAAAACTTGTTTAATTTTGAAAGAAGGTGTAGAAAAACAGAATTTGCGGCTGAATTGGTATGAACTCTTCCTCTTGAGCTCTGATACCACTTGTTGGATCGTTTTCAGACCCGAACGAGTCGATCAGAAGAGTTTATCTCAATACGAGTGGCAGAAACAAACGTATCAAGTTCAATTCAGCTAGATTCACACTTTAAACTGTCCGTATATTGATTTCAGATCAAATACAAGTCTGTGGACACTTCGGCAGCACTTCGTTACACTGACCGGAACTGTTACAAATGAACTAGCACTCAGTATTTATAGGAGGAGTGATTTCGTTTGAAAGTGTCAAGATGCATTTCAAACGAAATTACTTTAGTTAATTTCGTTTGAATCATCACATGACATCTTCAAACAAAATTAGCTCAAACATATGTAAACTCTCCTAATTTCCTCGTATAATGTGCCCTGATCTATCAATCTACATACAAGACTCGATACAAGACGAAGTCAACAGACGCATGCACTAACAATATTATGTGTGTAACTTGTGTATTTATTCCTCGTGATTTTTGGTAATATTTTGTATTGTAATTTCTTGGTATTTTGTTAAGTTATATTATTTTATCCCTAAAATAATATAGTTAATACACGAAGTATACAAGTATTCACACACATCATGTCTTTAATGTATATATATATTCTAAATATATATTTGTCCATTTTTATTTATAGAAACCAACCTCCAATATTTGTATTTTTGTAACAAAATCTATGGCAAAGTTTATATTGAAAACCAAAGTTAAAACACACTTGTAAATATTTGTTTAGAAAATATTTTTCTAAGTGTGTATATTTTTAGAAAATTTTGCCATAGTTTCCCCTAAAAATGGAGGTGTCCATGCTATCAAAGCATATCATTTTCTTTTTAAAATCATCACAACAATCAACAATTTAACTAACACTTACCCAGTGCCAAAGTAATGCTACTTACATAACAACATGAACTTGAACTTTCATAAAAGCTTGTAGTAATTTGGTAGTGTGTTTAGTAGGTTTAGTTACCCCTTAAAATGCATTTACTTCTTTAAAAACTTCATTTTTAAAGAAGTTGGGTGTTTACAACTTCCAAGCACATTTTCTAAAAATGCTTCTTTATGTAACCTTCTTGTTACACAAGTGTTTCTACACTTGTTTATCCATTAAAAATAGTGTTTGTTTATGTAAGAACCAAGATCTAATAAAACTCACATTTCAAGCTTGGTTCTTTTGGAAAACCATTCATAAATTTTAGATCTATATGATTATTAACCCATTTTGATTATTATTTTTCAAGAAAACAATATATTCTTTCAAGTTCATATCTTTCATGAGGATGCTTTATAAATCTCTAACATTTTCATCCTCTCATCTTGCTAGATTATGTTTTTAATCATGATCTAGCAAGATCATATAATGATTTACATCATTTACACAAACCAACAATCATCAAGCATCATAACATCACTAAACAACATGATTTCTTTAAGATTCCTCATAGTTTTATGCTTATGTTCTTGTTTCATCTTCAAGTTTCTTAGTGTTCTTCATGATATTCATCTTGTATCATCTTTTAACCACTTGAAATAGATGTAAAATGAAGAGTAGAAGATCTTACTACTAGCTCAAGGCTAGGGATGATCAAGTGTAGAAATGAAGTGGATAAAAGCAAACGGTGAAGGTCCTTCAACTCCCGAAAGCTCCAAGCTTCCTAACTTAGCTCCTTACACCCTTGTATCACCTTGGAATGGTAGGATTTGAAGTGAAAATGGAGAGGTGGTGGTGGTGTGTGGTGGCCGTGAATTAGCAAGAGAGAAGGAAGGAGATGGTGTGTTTTTGTGTGTGTGAAATAATGAGGTTTTGATCTTCCATGTCGTACTTATATTCAAGTTTAGAGATTACCCATTGTGTAATGTGCTTCCTTAGTACTAGACATGATGTCTAACAAATCTAGGGAGATCACATAATATCTAGTAGAGTCAAGAAAAATCTTGTAAGATTTGGTAAGTGGGGTCACATAAGTGACCATAAATATAAGGGGGGGGGGGGTGTTAGTTGGTTTCCAATGGTAAGTTAGGTTACTAGTTGAAATCCAAAGTGTAATGGTTAGTGTTTAAGTGTATGTTATGTTATATAGTGTGTTAGGGTGTTCGGGGCCCATAACTAGCTCAGAAACATTAAGACAATGCTTCTAGTAAAATTTTGGTGTTTCGGGTAGTGTCCGGTTGTTCGGTTAGATACCGGTTCGTTAAAGTGTCAAACTATTCCGTTTAGTGTTCATTATGTTACCTTTTGTGACACTTTTAATTCCCGACACTTAGGAAAGCATTCAGGATCATTTAGTCATATTTTTGCACATTACTAGCTTGTTAAAAAGCTGAATTTTGCTTAAATATGTTGAATTCAGCACTTTAAGCGGGTTTTAGGCACTTTCCGGCACTTAAACTATCACCTAGTGAAGCAGTTTTATGGTCCTTACTTCCCTACACACCATACTAGTGTAGTACCTTGTATCTGGCCCATACTGGGTCTCAAAACATTGTTTGTCTATGTACTTAATATCGTCAACATTTTCTGAGTTATCCGCTAACTGTGCTAACCGTGCTTTGTGCATCGTTTATGTCACTAAAGTTTGCATGTAAAAATGATGTGACAATATGTAATGTGATGCACATGTAAGTATGATACAGAAATCAGAAAGCAGTCATTTGTAATTCAACACAATCATTAAGCACTAATCATAGTCAATTAAATTGTACGGATACCTGGATTTTTGACAGTTGTCACATTCTCCCCCTGTTAAGAAAATTTTGTCCTCGAAATTTGTACTACCTTAACTCTTTAGGGTTACATTATGCGTGTATGTATATGAATAATACCGAGGTAGATAACCACAAAACCGAATCAAATCTCATTCAGCACAGGTGAATCCAGGGATATATTTCAACAACAAGAACCCAATGGTTAAAAGGTATATGTTCTAGCATTTGATATCAAAGGACACGAGCTGTCTAGTGTAACTTAGTTAACAGGGGTTCCACAAAAGAGGAGTTTTGGCCAATGGATTCTTCAAACAATCGGTCACAATCTGCAAATGAGTTTTTACGAACCATAGCATCTGCTATATGAACCCAAAATCAACAACTTGAATATGAAAATGATCTGTCAACTCTCGAACGAATACATGGATAAGATAGTGTGTTGACATTCTTGAATTGCGAAAATACACCGAATGGAACACAAGCGAATCTGGTGTATTATTGTCTTAGTTCGTAGTTGCATTCGGAATGTTTAAATGACGAGTCGAACAAAAGTATGTGTAGTTTTGTGTGAGACGGTTGGCCATGATTAGCACAAGCTACAAATTTGTAATGACACCACAAGGTGTCGTGATGACATAATTCAATAATAGTGGCGACTGAACAAGTTCACCGTGTTCGAAATCAAACGAAAGTGTACTGAACCAATCTGAAGATTTGATTTACACAATGTCATAGAGTTTTCAGTTGAATACGGAACATCAAAGAGCCACTGCTTTCGATTGAAGATGAAAAAGTATTAAGTACTGCAAGGCATTCGATTGATAATGAAAGAATCGTTAGGAGGTACATCGTGATATGAAATGAATCTATGTACCATTACCTTAAAACACAACTGTGTTGAGACCGCTTTAATCGTGATAAACAAAACGAATTTAGAGCAAATAAATAGACAATTAACTCCGTGTATGAGGTGCGTAACCAAATTAGCGCAAGCTTCAATTTTGTGAAAGTATCACCGCAAGGTATCGAAACCAATAAACGATTTAGTGGAGTCGTAGACCAACCAAGTCTACTACGACTCGAAACAAAAGAACCTTTGCAAAAATATTTAAATATGATGTTCTCAATACATCATATGGCGTCTTAGATTGAATATGCGAAATGGATAAGTTCAAGCAATTGAACTTGGTTTCAGCGCAATCTGACAATAAACGTATGTATCAACAAGGGAATCTCGGCATGGTTACAAAGATAAACCATGAATGTAATTTGAAAGAAAAGAAGTCTCAAGAAAGTGTGTTGACTTGGTAACAAAAGAGCCAACAATAACAATAATGCAGGTCAGTCGAATCACAAATCAGTAATTAGATTTAGCAAAATAATATTTGAATTTCAATGAAGCGTTTGTTCAAAACAAAACCACATGCGTAGCAAATGGTGCATGTGTGACCTATAAGTTTCCGAGTACTGAAACAACGAGTATTTGCTAAAATGAAGAAATGACCAAGTATCAAAACAAATGTGTGTTTGCTCTCAGCGAAGAAAATTAACGCGATGCAACTACCATTAAGGGGAGTAGAGATGCAAACATCTACTTGCTAGAAGCAAAAGTGAAGATTTTAACAAAAGAAATTTGAGTACTTTCCGTTTGGTTAACTGTAATAGCATATATGTCAGGATAATGGGGTTTGCTTGAGTTAACAGGTGTGGTTCCTAAACAACCTTTACGAGTTTTGACCTGGGTTCACAAAGGTTAGTACATGTTTTCTAGGTTCTCAAAGTTTCGTATTTTGTGTAAAATTGTTTTGTGCATCGTGTAGGAAACAAAATTTTTGTGTACGTTTAAAACAAGTTATTGTCCCACAATTTCCCCGGTATACTTTCTTCCTGAATTCACAGCTAATGACACTCGATCATCGATCAGTCGTGTAATAGTAGTTGGATCCTCACAGTTAGTTAAATAAATAATTCGTTAATCCTTAGCAAAAGTTACCGACTCTTGTTGGTTAGCTCGTTCGGCTCCTGGTAGTTGATGCTCATTTGAAAATCATCACCCTTCTTCTTGACGAGCAGAACTGGGGTTACCCAAAACGGGAAACTTGGTCTGTTAACTTCCTTCTCTATTAACTACTAAGGTTATACTGGCAATCCTTGCATCTCTGAAGGTGTAAGTCGCTAAGGTGCATTGACTGCAGGCGCGGCGCCTGGAATCAAAACGATGCGAAATTTGACTTGTTGTTGAGGAGATAATTCTGGCAAGTCTTCGGGGAAGACTTCAGGTTATTCCCTTATCACAGGGGTATCTTCAAGTTTTGGTTCTTTGGTTCTCTTGTCCACGACATGAGCCCAGAAAACAACACATCCATTATGCAACAACTTTCGTGCCTTCAAGCAATTTGGAAGCTGTAGGGGCGTAGTCTGCTTACCTCCATGAATCATGATTGTTTCTTCTTTTGCCATCGGGGTGCGGGTAATAATCTCCGCTTGATTGCTCGACAACCAATCCATCCCAATTACCACGTCGAAGCTTCCCTTAAGCTAGATCTATCGAGTACTGGATATCTATCTTACTTACTACTAAAACAAGTATATTCTGAAGCTAAAATTTGACAACAATGTCAAATAGAACAGATGCATAACATTGACTACTATGAGACGTACCGATGGCCATGTTTGGATCCTGACGTGCTTCCCTAGCTCCGGTGTTAGACATTTTTCTCACGATCTTGTTTAATCTCCCTTGGGCAATCCTTCCTAAAGTGCCCCATGTCACCGCAGTTATAACACCCTTGACCTCTCTTTCCACGTTTCGTCTCATGCCAACACGTCTCCTTGCAGTGCCCCACTTTGCCACAGTTGTCTCACTTTCCATTTTTACATCGCTCGGTATGATGACGTCGACACTTGTCGCATTTAGGTAGTTTACCCATGTACTCTTTTCACAAAGGAGTGTTGTAGGATTGTTGGACCAGAAATGGTTGAAAAGATTGAAGCAATAATTAAAACTGGAAAAACAAAACTTGTTGCTCAAAGAAGTGGCAATGTTTATGTTGTTGATATGTCAAAAGAGTGTCCCAGAACTGATGCCTGTCTGTTCTCAGCTGCCTCTAACAAAGAGACAGAACTTTGGCACAGAAGACTAGGGCACACAAATCTCAAGACAATCACTGAAATTTCAAAAATTGGCCTAGTAAGAGGCTTACCACAAAAACTGTTTTCATGTCCTGAGCATTGTGTTTCCTGTTTAAAAGGAAGATAACATAAAAGCTCCTTTAAGTCCATTGAAGAGTCCAAAACAACCCAGTGTTTGCAAATGCTGCACATGGATTTGTTTGGCCCAGTTCAAGTCACGAGTCTCAAGAAGAAGAGATATTGTTTGGTTATTATTGATGACTTCTCTAGGCTTACATGGACTTTCTTTTTACACTCAAAAGATGAGACTGCAGGCATTTTGCAAGACTTTGTGACACAGGTTGAAAAGCAATTTGACCTTCCAGTAAAAGTCTTCAGGAGTGACAATGGCACAGAATTCAAAAATAAGGAGTTGGATGCCTTCTATGTGAAGAAATGGATTGTAAGGCAGTACAGCATCCCTAGAACACCAGAGCAAAATGGGGTAGTTGAAAGAAAGAATAGGACACTGATTGAAGCTGCTAGGACCATGCTTGCTGATTCAGGTTTGCCTTTGACCTTCTGGGCAGAGGCAGTAAACACTGCTTGCTATGTCCAAAACAGAGTTTTAATAAACCCCAGGCACAAAAAGACTGCTTATGAAATTCTGTATAAAATCAAACCACTGATCTCATACTTTAAAGTATTTGGCTGCCCATGCTTTATTTTGAATTTAAAAGATTCCATCTCAAAATTTGCAGCCAAAGTAGATTATGGCTATCACCTGGGATACTCAACCACTGCCAAGGCCTACAAAGTGTTTAATACACGGACCAAAGCAGTGGAGGAGACCTTGAATGTAAAGTTCAATGAACGTTCATCAATGAAAATCCCAGCAAATCCTATATATTTGTTTGATCTTGATAAATTCACTTTTGAAAAAACTGCTGTCAAGACTAACAGTGCAGGTCCATCAGAGGATTCAACACCTGACTATGGATATGAAATCATCATTCCTCAAAAGTCTGTCAGAATGGGAAGAGCAGCAGATGTTCAAAACAGCTGTCAAAGCTCAACCACTGCTACCTCAACAGTTGTTGACCAAAATAGCCCCGTAACCACTGCTTCCACATCATCAAACACTGCTGACAAAAATCCCCAAACAGTGGATAAAAGTCAGCATGTGTCCACACCTTTGCCTCCTATTCCACCACCTTTTGAAGCCACTGCTGGATCATCAAAGTCACCAGCAGTGGTTAGCTCAGATGATACACATCTGCAGCCTTCACCAACAAATGCCATCATACCATACCAAGGAGATTTAATCTTCTTGAGATCTCATCCACCTGACCAAATCATTGGCAACATCAATGAAGGGGTGCTCACAAGAAGCCAAACCCAAAACATTTGTCTTTTTGCTGGTTTTCTATCACTCCATCAGCCAGTCAAGTACCAAGAGGCACTGAAAGACAACAGCTGGGTAGAAGCCATGCAAGAGGAGCTCCAACAGTTTAAAAGACAACAAGTATGGGAGCTTGTACCACTGCCAAAAGATGTAAGCCCCATCGGCACAAAGTGGGTCTTTAAAAACAAAACTGATGAAAGGGGCATTGTTGTCAAGAATAAAGCCAGGCTTGTGGTTCAAGGTTACAGACAGGAAGAGGGGATTGATTATGATGAAACATTCGCCCCTGTAGCAAGATTGGAAGCTATAAGACTGTTCCTGGCCTTTGCTATCAACCACAACATGAAGGTGTTCCAAATGGATATCAAAAGTGCTTTCCTCTATGGTACAATTCAAGAAGAGGTGTATGTTTGTCAACCTCCAGGTTTTGAGGATCCATTTTATCCAGATCATGTCTACAGGCTAAACAAAGCCTTGTATGGCCTGACACAAGCACCTAGAGCCTGGTATGAAACTCTTTCCACCTTTCTACTCTCAAATGGTTTCAAAAGAGGTACCATTGATAAAACACTGTTTCTAAAATGGAGAGGAAAGGATTTAATGATTGTCCAAATTTATGTGGATGACATTATTTTTGGAAGCACATGTAATAAAATGTGTGAAGAGTTTAGGCAACTCATGACAGCTGAGTTTGAAATGAGTGCAATGGGTGAGCTGCAATGCTTTCTTGGTCTCCAAGTTCAGCAAATGCAAAATGGAACTTTCATTCATCAAAGCAAATATGCTAAAGAACTTTTAAATAAATTTGATATGAATGATTGTAAACCATGCAGCACACCCATGGCAATAAATAAGCTTGTCATGTCTGATGAAAAGGATGAGCTGATTGACCAAACACTTTATAGAAGCATAATTGGGTCCTTACTGTACCTAACTGCATCTAGACCAGACATCATGTTTGCAACATGTGTCTGTGCAAGAAGTCAATCGGCTCCCAGAAAATCAAATCTCATTGCTGTAAAAAGGATCTTCAGATACATAAAAGGTGCTCCCACACTTGGTATCTGGTATCCAGCTAATGGGAATATCCAGCTTTCAGGTTTTTCAGACAGTGACTTTGCTGGATGTAACACCACAAGGAAGTCCACTTCAGGAGGGTGCCAGTTTCTAGGCAATTGCTTGGTTTCTTGGCAAAGCAAAAAGCAAGCAGCGGTTTCAACATCTACTGCTGAAGCTGAATACATTGCTGCTGCAAGCTGTACAGCCCAACTCCTGTGGCTTCAAAATTAGTTGCTGGATTTTGGTATCACTGCCTTAAAGACACCACTCATGTTGGATAGCTAGGCAGCAGAAAATATCATCAAAAATCCAGTTTCCCATTCAACCACCAAGCACATCGACATCAGACATCACTTTGTGAGGGATTGCTATGAAAAAGGTTTGATTTCTCTGCATCATGTTCCAACTAAAGACCAGCTGTCAGATGTGCTCACAAAAGCATTAGATACATCCACCTTTTAAAGCTTGGTCTCTAGGATTGGCATGCTAAACATGGAATAACAAGCAACATCTTGTTTTTTCTATGAATAAAAGCATTAAAATGTTTTCAGAAAATAAAAAATTCATCCTTAAAAATAGCTAAAAATGAAGTTTTCATTTAAATCCTTAAAAGTCTGCCATAACCACTGCTTGTTCAAAAGTCTGCTCTACTTCAAACTCTATCCACTGCTGAAAGTCATCCCCTGTTCTCTCATTTTCCTGATAAGCATTGATGCTCAAAATCAGTGCTTTATCCACTGATGTGCTATCTGCTGATAGTAAAAATCATCCACTGCTTCCATTTGTTATCGTTGTAACCACTGCCTTTCATCAGTAGTTTTCATAAAAGTACTGTCCTTCATTTCATCAGGGGTTGGCATGTGGACAGTACACAGTGGTCAGTCCTTTTGTAACCGCTGCCACGTCAGCATTCACTTTTTCTCTATAAAACCCCCATTCAAAACCCAAACAGGGTTTTACTGTCGAATTGAATTCTTAAAAATTATCTTCTCAAAGCAGTTTTTCATCTCATTTCCTCAAATTTCTTCACAACCTTCTTCGATCATCATCTCCAAAATGACAAAATCGAAGTCATCTGCAAAACCCACTTCCAAATCATCTTCAAAAGAGGCCTCTCAAAAGGCCAAACCCACTGAAATTCCACACAAACCCTCTCACAACATTTTGGGTCTTCTTACAAAACCCGGCACCACCGATGCTTTTGATTCCATCATTGATCTCATGTCTGCGTCAAAGTACAAAACTTTGCTTACAGCAGATGCTCCCATTTACCTGCAAACCCAGAGAGAGTTTTGGAAAATTTGTACCCTTGACAAACAAGGAGAAGATGTCATAGCCATTAACTCTACTCTACAGGGTGTAGGATCGTGTAGCGACCCGAACGAGTCGTTCAGAAGAGCTCTAGTCTGTTTTAGAGGCGGAAACTAAGAAACAGACGTCGAAAACAACTTGTTTAACTATTAATCGTCTTTTTTATTGATTATAACAGCAATACAGATCAAACGACGCTTCGACAGCAGTTCGGCACCGGAAACAAGGAAGTTACAAATGATTTCGCTTAAAAGGTATATATAGGGGATGGGATTTCGCTTGAAGATGACAAGAACCATTTCAAGCAAAATCAACATTGCTGATTTCGCTAAGTGTCACTTGTCATTATCAAGCGGAATCACTTCCTTCAAGCGAAATTACTATAAACAAACCCTAGAACCTCCTATTTTCTCGTACAACACCCCCTGATCTAACAATTCTAATACAAGACTCGATACAAGACGAAGTCGACAGACGTATGCACCAACAGACTCCCCCTCGGATGTTGACGAGTCTTAAGTGTCGAGTCTTCAACGTCTTCAGTCTTTATCAGTCTTCGGGCTTCCAGAATCTTGTCTGGCTCTTCCCTCACTCTAATTCTCTTGATCAGACCTCTTGATTCCTTAAATTCACCAGCATCATCAGTTCCAAGATCGTTCCCTTGCTCAATTCTTGTTCAGGATCAAGATCTGACTCTTTGTCATTCAGACTCCCACTCAACTTGTGTTGGGATCGTAGTCTAGATTTTGCGGAAGATCCTCAGGTATAGGAACCTGGCTATTTCCAAAATTCATTCCTGCATAGACTCTACCCAAAACATAAATTTCATAAAAGATAAAATATAACAAATTTAGAAACCTTGCGAACCACTTGAAGATACAATCTAAAAAAAATTATCATGTAAGTCACTGATGAACTACTTGGATATATATCAATTTTCTTTTCAAACATCTTCAAACCAACTTTCCCAAACCTGTTCGTCATGTTTAGCACTAGGAATTTTGAAAATCAGCTCTTCAACATCAGTTATCGAAAATCTTTTTGAATTTTTCAAAATTTATGCTAAAACACACTGAAAATCTTTATGGAATTTTTGATATAACAGAAATAAAATGCAGTAAAGAAATATATTTAAACAAAATATTTGTGAGTTTGTATAAGAGGATCATATTAGTTTTTGAGACAAATCACCAACACCGTTAAGCTTTATAACATTTTAAGTTCTAAACGATTCACTTAGATTGTCAGTATACTGATCCACTTAAATTTTCACACAAAGTTCAACTGTTTCGAGATACGAGATTAATGTCTTAAGCACTTAAACTTATTCGTGTGTCCCACCACTTGAATATACTCCCGTATCCAGATCCCAATATTCAGTCTTACAGGTGAATATACGTAGATGATATCTGTAAGGGGTTAATTGCGAGGACCGTGAGAGCTCAGGTCAGAACTTCCGTTCAGCAGAGAGATGACGGCTTCGACTTTTGGTATGTCCCCTTTAGAGGATCTTTTATTTCAACAGCACATGATTTGCATTTTTCAATGTTTTATCATTTTATATGCTGAGGGTAGGCTATATTTCAAGCAAGCATAAAGTATTCTCCGGGGACTAGGCCATTGCTTCCGCATTATCAGAAGTCCCGGGATAATACCCCAGATATCACTAAGCATAAAGACCTAGTATCTCAGAAAGAGGGGTCCTTCAAACAAGATTTCGGGGGTTACCCATATATCCGAGAGATGTTACCCACAATATAAGCAAGTTTGAATTTTAGGTTTATATGTCGACACAATCTACTAAATGTGCAAAAACCTACTGGCACATCATCAGTGAGACCGTTTATCACATTTTAACTTTCCATTTCTTTAGCGTGCTGTGATAGTCCACTGATGTACTATCATTTCCTCTTTTTAACAACAAAACTCGTTTTTGATTTTATCATGTTTTTGACTTTTTCAAATTTTCTAATGTTTTTGGATTTTCAGAAATTTTTACTCCCCCTAAAATGCAAACACATTAAAGGAAATTTGAAAATAAACTGTACAAACAAATTGACAACCGATATCGAATCACTTCAAATCGCCATCCACTTGGCATAAACAATCAGAACTCCCCCTCTCAACAAAACATTTTCCCATTGTGATTTCAAAACACTTAAGTTTGTTTTAATCAAATGGTTTTTTTCGGAAAATAAGTTTTGTTGATTTTATGAACCACTTGTATGTTAGGGGATAAACTCATCATTTTGTTCTCCAAAATACCTCATGTAAGTATGGTCCAATCAAGTTCAACTTAATGACCTTGATTAACCATTTGAAGATTAAAATCTTCTTCAACCACTTACAGATTCACTCACCAACTATACCATTTGTAAATCAACATATAACAATTTAAAGATATCACCTGAAAATTTACCAACCAATCAATTCAAGAATGATGCCGATTCCTGCTCCTCGCTTACCAACCTGGGAGCTCCGGCAAGTCCGGATTTTCAGTTAGGAAAAACTTTCCCCCAAGCCTGACCATCCTTGGGAGATTCTGGTACACACCTATCCCACCAACATTTTGATTTATAAAATTCTTTAGCACTTTTAACCTTCCCATCAACCATCTTCCCGAAAATATGTTTAACTTTTCCATTAAACGCCTTTTCAGCATCAAATTCTTTGTTACCAGCAAAGAATTGACCTGAAATCTCAAACCTACCTTTTGATTTCAAATTATCTTTTGTCAATGTTGGAAAGTTTTCCTCGTTCAATTCAGGAACGGAATTATCAACCTTTTTCTCAACAAATGACTCCTCTGATTTTATGGAATCAGATTCATTGTCAGAACTTCTTTCAGATTTTACAACCCATTTTTGTTTGTTTAAATCGACTTGTCTTTTGTAAAATCGTTTTGAAGTTTCACCAACTTCCACAGATGATTTATCAACACATTTCCTTCTCATTTCAGAGTTAGAAGACACTCCCTGTTTTGAATAAGTGGACTCTTGGCAGTTCCAAGCAACGTGTCTAACTTTTTGGCATTTAAAACAAGTTCTTCTGTCAACTCTTTGAGCAAATTTCTTCACATTTCTTTTAACTTCAGCAAGAAACTCTTGATTTGATTGTTTCCAAAATGGTTTCTTTTGTTCATCTTCACAACTTCCACCTGCAACAAATTTTGTTTTTGGTTTATAATTTTTCTCATTTTTATAATTTTCTGGAGAATTAAAACCAAGACCTTGTTTTTTGAAATTACCGTTGTGGTTTGGTTTCTTTCGATAACCTGAACCAGAACTGTAACCCTTTTTCTTGTTCAATCTCTGTTGAACTCTTGAAGTGTACTTTTTAGGTTTTTCATTAAGATTTAAATCTTTTATTTCAGAAATATTAATTTCTGTTAATTTGAAAACCTGTTTGATCATTTCAGTTTTGACACTTCTTATTGGAAATTCCTCATCAGAATATATTTTGTCTGAATCAATCAAAGTATAAGCCACTTTGATTGATCCGTCATTCAAATTAGATTTTGATAACAAGAATTCTTTATTGTAAATCCTTTTAACCGGTGAACTCGGACTCTTTTCTGATGAACTCGAACTTTCAGATTTAGACTCCGGTTTTGACTCTTCATCCATATCCAACACCTGATCGACCACTTTCTTTAATAATTCAGACTCATGATCAGTGTCAGACGCTGTGAATATAACATCAATATTGTCTGGTAATTCATCAATGATTTCAGACTTTAACTTGATGTTGACTGCCTTTTTTAGACGCTCCTCGTTAGGATTCCTGGGTGAGTAACTTTCATGGATCGGGGGCGGACATCTGTTATACTTGACACTTGGTTTCTTACCAGTATCAGTATCTTCAGTCTTTTTCTCCATGAATGCCTCAAGACCTGCAACAGTAGGATAAACACGATCAATCAAATAATCACAAGTAGTATAACTCAACAGTAATCGTTTAATCCTTTCGCTTTCAATCTTCTCAAGTTCCAGCTCCTTTTTTAGTTTAGCACAGTCTTCAATATACTCATTGATGACACTCTGCTTTGTCATTAATGTTGCATTCATCTTCATCTGAGCAGTTTCAACTTCGAAATTTATCTTTTTCAGACTATCCACTGTTCTGTTTAGAACATCATACGACTCCTTCACATACTTCACATCAGATAGCAAATTCTCTTTCATCTCTTCCAGTTCAAGAATCTTCTTGCCTTTCTCCTTACAATGTTTGCAAGATTCTGAACACTTCAAGCATGATTTTTCAACTTCAACCAATTTTTCTACTATCTTTTCAACCTCGACAGTCTTCTCAACTTCAACGATTTTTTCTACCTCGACGAGTTTCTCTACTTCAACAAGTTTTTCAACTTCAACTAATTTTTCAACCACTTTCTCCACTTCAACAATTTTTTCAACTACTTTCTCAGTCACTGGTTCAACATTTGCTTCTCCAGATTCTATCTTTGTCTTTTCATCAGCTTGCATTTTTGCTGCTTCCAGCTCTTTCCTCAATCTTGCAATCTTCTTCTGATACAGTATCTCCATTTTATCTGCAAAAAACAAATTAAAACTAGTAGGGTCTATCCCTTTTCTAGCTTTGCTGAGATGTTCTTCCTCATCATCAGTATCAATATCACTTCCAAGATCTGGAAAAATCGGGATTCTTTTCTCACTAGCTCCATCTTCACCCAGAACTCTAGCAACAAAACCTGAACCGGATGGAATGTATTTATCCCAGCTAAATCCCTCAGCAACAAATTCATCATCTTGATCAATGATACCAAAATAAGCTTTTTATTTGCATCTTCGATCATTTTCCTTTTTTTCGTCGACAATTGGCCGAGCATGTGTAGTTTGTGGTTCCTTTTGTTGAGTTATCTGATGAAAAATAGATTTCTGATAATAATTGTTCTTTTCTTGATTCCCGGTTGCTTCTTGATTTTTGCATTCTCGTTTAAAATGACCTTTTCCTTTGCAACGGAAACAAGTAACTTTCGATTTGTCAAAACCCAATGGAGAAGTAGCCATTCCTCGAAACTCATCTCTACTAGTAATTTGTTGAAACTTTTCTGCCCTCCTCCAAGCACTAACTAAGCACCATTTAACATCCATCAATTCAAGTTCCTCTGCATCAATTTGATCATAATCTTCTTTTGTAAGCATCGGATTTCCAATTTTGCCATCAATCAAACTTTCATAAGATTCCAACATAGTAACGAGTGATGCCATGTGTTGCTTTGCTATCTCCGGAGACAAATTCTGACCATTATGAATGTTCAAAGTGACATTGCATTGGAGATTTGTTGAATTTTGTTGTTGAGGACTTGTTGTTGTATGATTCGGATCAAAACTTGAATATGAAGATGAAAATCCACCACTCTGTGTCACATTACTACTCTTTGTTCCCAACGAACTGTCAGCACTGAAACCAGTTTGAATTTTTGGACTGGAGCTGGGGGTAGCTTCAAACTTGTTCCCTCTGTAATACAAACTGACATCTTATTTAGCATTTGGATTTGTCATGATTGCAGTTTTCTGAATATCCAACTCGTGCTCTTCAATTTTCTGAATAAACTGGGCAAGATTCATATTCTCAGACTTCCTCATGTGTTTCACAATCATTAAATACGTTCCCCACTTTTGTTGAGGTAATGCATCAGCAAGTTTATCCACCCATTCCTCGTCATCTTTCTTTATATCCAGCCTTCCCATTTCTAAAACCAGGTGACAATATCTATCAATAGTCTGCTTTGTTTTTTCGTGATCGAAGGCTACAAACATATCAAATGATTTCTTCAGCAATGCCTTTCTGTTCTTGATCATATCTGCACTTCCTTTAAACTTTTGAATCAATGCATTCCAAATTGATCTAGCAGTACCCTCATGCTGAAGTAAAACAAAGATATCTTCCTTAATTGCTTGTTGAAGAATACTGATCATCATTTTCTCACTTGTATATTTCAATTTGTCAGCTTCCGTAAAATCACTAAAACCCTTTTCAAGCCCACGTTCGTTTTTCGGTTTCTCGGAATCTTTTTCAAACGCACACCATGCATCAAACTTTAAAATCTTCAATGTACATAAGTTTTGGCGGTTTCTGATGAGTTCCCGTTTCATTCTCACTGTACAATGTTTCTGCAGCAGTAACCGGTGCGACTGGTGTAGCAAACGCATTGTAGAATTCCTCGTCCATATTTCGGAACAATTTTTCACGAAAACTCTGTTTCAAGCAGAATACCACACTCAAACAAAATAACTTCTTCAAGCGAAATCACTATCTAAGCAAACTCCCTGATTTCGCTTGAACTAAAACAATTTCAAGCGAAATATCTTCAATAAGCGAAAAACCTGATTTCGCTTGAAACTTTTCAAGCGGGATAACACTTCTGAAGTGAAATCAACAAATTCAAGCGGAATCCGGTCAACTATTCAAGTGAAATACCGTATTTCAAGCGGAATCACAAGCTAATCTCGCTTGAAAGTTGTTGACGTCATCACAATCCGATCTGTTTTCAAGCGGAACTATGAATTTGATCACGATTTAAGCTGATTTTAGGTCCAAAACTCTCAAGGATTCATTAAAACACTGTTATGTACTTAATATGTGAAATTAAGACCAATTTGACCGTGAAAACAAGTTCAGTTTCAAAAAGAAGGTGTAGAAGTTAGAAAATGAGACTGTTTTGGCAAGAACTCTTCTTCCTGAGCTCTGATACCACTTGTAGGATCGTGTAGCGACCCGAACGAGTCGTTCAGAAGAGCTCTAGTCTGTTTCAGAGGCGGAAACTAAGAAACAGACGTCGAAAACAACTTGTTTAACTATTAATCGTCTTTTTTATTGATTATAACAGCAATACAGATCAAACGACGCTTCGACAGCAGTTCGGCACCGGAAACAAGGAAGTTACAAATGATTTCGCTTAAAAGGTATATATAGGGGATGGGATTTCACTTGAAGATGACAAGAACCATTTCAAGCGAAATCAACATTGCTGATTTCGCTTGAAAGTGTCACTTGTCATTCTCAAGCGGAATCACTTCCTTCAAGCGAAATTACTCTAAACAAACCCTAGAACCTCCTATTTTCTCGTACAACACGCCCTGATCTAACAATTCTAATACAAGACTCGATACAAGACGAAGTCGACAGACGTATGCACCAACACAGGGAAAAGCAGTCCAAATCACACCACAATCCATATCAGAAGTCTTTCAGCTCGATGATCAACAAGGTAAAACTTGCTTTTCTAAAAATGAGTTAAAAACTGACTTTATTGAAAGAGGGTATGCCGATACAATGATGAAGAGGGATACCTTACAACAAGGATTCTTCCCTCCTGCAACAAGATTTTTATTTCATACCCTGTTACTGTGTGCTTCAAATAAAACCACCTCTTTTAATGAAATACCATTAAAGATTCAAAACCTGGGGTATGCTATTCTTCAAGAAGAAAATTTCAATTATTCCTAGGAAATCTTTAATGATCTGGTTAAAAATGCTGATAAAAAGTCATTCTTACTTTTTCCAAGATTTTTAAGCTATTATTTTGAAAAGAAATTTAGTAAGGATGATGCTTTTGCAATAAAACAAGGTGAATCTTTTCAAATGAACAGCTTAACTGCTGAAACTTTTACACGGATGTCAACACCTTGCAAAACACAAGCAGAGGTGCCTGAGCAGAATTTAGCAGCTACCACTGCTCCTCAGGTATCTGCTGCTGAGCCCACTGCTCAAGGTGATCAAAGTAGCAAAACAACTGCTTTGAAACCCACACCTACAATCCACAAAAATCCAAAACAAAAGAAAATCCAAAAACCCCCAAACCCATCAAAAAGGCAACTCTGGAGGATGAGATACCAGAGCAACTGCCAGTGACAGCACAAAAGTCACAAGAAACCACTGCTGCTTCTTCCTCACAGCAGTTGGTACAAGTATCTCAACCCATAATCGAAACTCCTCCTGTTTCTTCTCAAAAAGAACAGTTTATACATATAGGGACACCACAATATGATGCTCTGGAATCACTTGCTTCCATCATCCACAGCCCAATGCCCGGGGCAAATTCTCTTTCTACACCAAACCTCACATCCACAATTCCCCCACCAACTAAACTTTTGTTGGATGCTATTGATTTGAACCAGGCACAAACCAGTCCTTCTCAATCACCTGTCAATGAGAATATACTTCAACCAATGACTGGGTCTGATGTATCAATCATAGTTAACCCACCAACAATGCCTGAGGAGGTTACACCCCTTGAGTTACAAGTAACTCTTGGTGGTAATCCAAGTGAAGCAGCCACTACAAGTGCTGAACCCACTGGTTTGCATTTGGACAGTGGTTACATCAATAAGACTTCCTTGGAGGCAATTCCTTCCATAGCACCTCTGACATCCACCAGTGGATTTGTTTTGACCACTGGCAACATCAAAAGGTTGTCAAGTGTTGAAGGAAGAAGACCCAGTACCAAGAAAAAGGGGCATCAGTGGTTAATGTTTGGAGTACATTCCCTACCTCAACCACTGATAAAACCACTGCTAGTGGGAAATCAGATGATCCCATTAAATTGGGTGATGGTTTAAAGTACATAGAATTGATGGAACGTGTTGAAAAACTGGATACTTCTGTTGCAGAAATCAAAGAAATGCTGCAACAGTTGTTAAAAGTACAAAAGGTGCAATCCACTGCTGTTCCACCTCAAGCACCTGCTCCACCACAAGCATCTGCTGCAGCTGAGATATGGAACCTCTTCCAACCTTTTCTCCAACAACAAAAACGAATGGCTGATCAGCAACATGCAAAACATGTCCAAGAGCTGAGAAACACAATGGAGTCTAGGTTCAAGAACACACAAGCTGACATCAAGGCTATAAAGACCCATCTATTGAAAACCACTGGCACTGCTCCTCCAACTGTTCTCTTTATTGATCAACTACCCCCAGATAATGCCAAAAAGGGGGAGAAAATTCAGGAGTGGAAAAAGAAGGGAATAGATGATGGTCTTTACATTGAACCAGAAAGGGATGCTATGACCCGAAAAATTCCTTTGCCAGATGGTAGCAAGAAGGTTGATGTTACCCAAAATGCACTTGATGAAGGAGTAGCAAGTGTAAAAAGGGACAGAGCGGCAAAGGATATGTCAAGGTGGAATGAGGAGAAAAGAGCTTACATGGAGCTGAATGCGCAGGGTTGTTCTGGGCTAAAGGATGTTCAAAATCCTGTGCCAAAAAGAAATCCCACTAGAAAAGTGAGGGAACCCAAGTCCACACCATCCAGACTCACAAAGCATACTCCAAAACCACCGTCCAAAAGCCCCCAACATCAAACCTCCACCCAAACAGATGTTGTAACTCCTGCTGCATCAACATCTGCTGGTACTCCAGTTGTTTCAACATCTGCTATCACTTTAACACACACCACTTCAACACACACCACAACCACTGCCTTACCACCACCACCATCACCACCAAAAACAACATCACCACCATCGCCTCCTGCCAAAAAGTAGAAGACATCAGATGTTACAACATCTGTTGTAATGACAACAGTGGTTGAAACACCAGTTGTTTCAACAGCTGTTAGTCAATCACAAATCACTGCCACTCAAACCACCACCACTGATCCACCCAAAACATCATCTGCCTCTCCTACAATAAAAAGGAGAAGGATTTTCATACCAGATGATGATTCTCCATCACCACCACCAACATCTTCAAAATCTCTATCACTTGTTACAATACCCAAGCCTGTTCCTCTCTCATCAGCTCAAATTCAAAAGCCCTTACCTCCTGCAGGTGTTCAATTCCCTCTTGAACTTATAGCAGTCAGAGAAGAAATCAAGTCTTTTTATTATGAGGACAACCCTGCTAAAAGGAGTTTGCCATCAGTTGAAGGATATCCAAGGCCAAACAATATTGAAGAATATTTGAAAGTCAAAGCTAAACAAGCAGAGGATATCTCAAAAAGAAATGCACAAGGAAAATCTGATAGAGAAATTCAGCAGAATTACCAATTCTTGCTCACACAAGCAGATCCTTAGAGCAATTTGCAAAAAAATGTTTGTCAACAAATCTCAGAGAGAGCAGATGAAACTCTAAGAAAAGACTACATTGAAAGCATCATGGCAACCAAGAAGTACAAAGGAGAAAAACACATGTACAAAGAGTAGACCATCCCTGAGCTTGAAAGTGAAGCAGCCAGGATTCAAGAAATGATCAAGAATAAGGTCAAGCACACTCCTCCAGATTGGGCAAAGTTCAAAAAGAATGTACCTGATAAAAAGGTAGAGCTGAGGAGTATGAAAGAGGAATTAGCTGCTGCTGATTATGGGTCTTTGAATCAAGTGTTGAGATGGAAAGAAGATAAAGTCAGGGCTACCTACAAAAGTTTGGAGAAATTAAGAAAGACAGATCCTACTGCTCCACAAAATCCTGACTATCCTGAAGCAGAGGTTTCAAAAAGACCATCAAAGCTGCAAATCAGGAGATCCACTGCTCCAGCTGGTGCAGCCATCTTTAAAAGAAGGCCACAAAAACAGTTGGGTGCTGAAACAATCCAAGAGCTAATAGAAGGTGATGACCTTGTAAAAGAAGGCATAAAGAAAATGATTGTAGAGACTCTTGGTTTAGATCAACCTGCAAGTACTGCTCAGACAGTCATCAATAGGCCAGCATCTCCAAACACCTCTTCAAATAAAAATCTCCCAAGAAACCCACTAGACTCAAAGGTACTAAAGTGGAAAACTGACAAACAGACCCATGTACTGACAGTGTTCAAGTCTAGTGGAGAAGTGAAGAAAATAACAAGGGAACAAGCACTTGGCCTAAGTCTTGAAGATTTCTAGGATCTCCTTGATCTTCCACTTAACAGGGATGATGATGACACAGATGCCTTAGCCTTTGAGTTACAACTCAAAGGCAAATAAGGGAACTGCTGATGAGGCAATAAAGATCTACAAATAATGAAGAGTTTTGGCATTATCTGTTCCAGGGGGAGATTGTTGGGATTGAACCCTATCAAAGGAACAGATAATTAAAGCCAAAACTGGATCAGAGCAGTGGATCCAGAATAAGCAGATGTTTTGTATACAAGTCTCTCCCCTTGAAAGTGGTTTCAACATCTGCTGACCTCCTATCTACTGATCGTACAAACAGCCGACCTACAAACTGCTGATCAAGTAAAAGACTGATGGAAGATTAAAGCTCAGCTGTTCAATCTACTGCTTTGAATCAAGCTCTGCTGATCATGACAAGTACTGCTGGGTTCACATCAGTGGAAGGATGCAGCAGTAGTTTAGATGTCTTTATGAAATGAAATGTAATAACAGTAGTTAGCATAGCAGAGGTTGTATAGATCAAAGGTTAGAGTTTGTTAGGAGGTTAGATGTCACTTTCATGGTGACGTCAGCTTAGATGCTTCAGTGGTTTGCTCGTGCCTATAAATTGAACAGTGCTCTGTACTGCTCGATTAGCTCATTCACTATCTTCTTCCTGCACGAACAAATACTGTGAGCTCAGGCTGAGGGGGAGATTGTTGCATACTTGCAAATTGTAATCGTTGTTGAAATTAAATTCAATCATTCGGTTCAATGTTAAACTTGTATGTTAAAAGCAATTCTCCTGTTTGATTGTGAAAAGTTTGCTTCCATCTTAATTCCGCTGCACAACTCATTCATCTTCATCTTAATTCAAACGTAAAACACAATCAAAACCAAACTCAGATCCTAACAAGTTAAAACTTTTGAAATTGCACGGAGCAGGTGCATTATTGTTATTGTTGGCTTGGTTAATTTGAGTAATGAGATTTGGTAGCATAGCAGCCATCTGCTGTGCTATAATAGTTGCCAGTTCGGCATCAGGTTGTTGAATGTTACGTCGAGGAGGCATTCTAAAAGAGGAAACATGAGAGAAAACGAGTGAGATGATGTGATGAAAATGAGATGTCATAAATATCGACAAAAAGTAAGGATGGTGGTCATTTGTTCGTTACCTCATAACAAACAGACGACACACAGTGACAAATCAAAGTAAATGGGTCATAATAATGTATCGCGAAGACATGCTTTAGCCTATAAGTGGATACTCACCCTAAGAGTTCCCATGTAAGAGTGACTGATCCGATACTGTGGATTTGTACGAACACTCTAGCCTTAGACAGAAAACTCAGGGTATAGGCATCCACCCTTCTAGATTGCACGTGTTCACATTATTTAGACCCAAACTTTGACGAGATTTTGAAAATTTGGAAGGCAGAAGGCCAAAAGAAATCATCCAAGGATAGATGATTGATTTCAAAATCGTTTTGGAAATTTGTGTTCATGTTTTGGTAATCACCCAAGGATAGGTGACGTGTATTGTTTTAAGTTCTAAACACAAGAAAACTTGTGTTAGGGTCCTAGAAAGGTTATAGTCTAGGTCAAAGCATTACTAATAACCTAATTCCCTATAACCATTGGCTCTGATACCAACTCTTCTGTCACACCCCGACCGCGTAAAACAACAAACCACGGCGGAAACGTCGGGGAGTGGAGCGACAGAATTATTGTTCCACAACCATGGTAATTAAAGTTTTGTATTATTTATTAAAGTGTTTACATTGTCTTGGAATTTAACAAGAACATAACATAACTAAACTGTCTTTTAAGTCACTAAGGCCCGAGTCCGCCTAAGTGTAGCACAATCAACATCACACATTAGCACCTGAAACACATGTAAAAATAGGTACGTCAGCATAAAAATACCTGTGAGGTACATAGGTTTTGTTTATGCAGGATTCATGACTTGTAGTTAAAATAAGTGATTAACAAAAAGTAGTCATGAACCTTATAAAATGTTTTCTTTTATAAAATCATGTGAAAAATCGATATGAAAATCATATGATATAAAAGAAAAATGCATGGTTATATAAATAACCAAGTAAAGATGAATTTGTATAAAATATGTAATTTGTGAAAACAATGTCGTGTCTTTGTATAAAATGCTTCATGCCTTTGTCGAAGTGGTTTAGATAACGCTACAATATGTAATATAATAAAAGCACTTATATATAGGAAGTACTGATCGGAGTGTCGCGCTCCGGTCAAATATAATATTTATAAACCCTATTTACCCTTAACAAATAGCTAGTGGTAGCAAGGGGTCGAACCACGAAGAGTATGTGGTTTGCGAGTGGATTTGGATGAATTCTCAAAAGATGTCACAGTTATGAAGCTTGCTATCTTGTTTTTGTGTATTTTTGTTTAATTGAAATATGTGAATTAAAATTACTAAAATAATTAGGTTGATAACTACTAATGATTAACAATAGGAAAAATGTAATTAAAGGTTTAAACAAGATAGAGAAAACAAGGCTCACACCCGGTTCGGTAATTGCAATCCTAGGGTTCTTACACGTTTTAAATTTGATTCACTTGAATATGTTATTAACGGATTTCTATCATCAAAGCTTAGGTGCCAATTGCTATCAACGCCGTGAATGACGGACCACAATGCACTTCGTTACTTCGGACAAGTAAAACCTTTTGAATGACAAGGCATAATTGCACAAACTTGTTTCGCAAAGTCAAATTTCATAACTCACTCGACAATTCACAAATATAGTTCAAATGCAAGACAATTGTCAATCAATTTAAATACAAATCAAGTTGTCACAAAACCAAACTAGAACATTGTTCAAACCCTAGACTTACAATAACCTACACCGGGGTGAAACCTCCAAGAAATTAGCCGCTCATGGTGAACGAAACTTGATCAACGGATGCTTGAGACGTGAATGGGATCATCTTGAAGCTTGATTGAGGATGAATGGTTAGGATTGTGGATGGTTGATGATGGTGAAGTGAATGATTGATGAAATTAGGGTTGTGTGAATGAAAGTGATAATGATTCGGTTCTTGATTCGGGTGCTTCGGATGATTCGGATGAAGGTTGGTGATGGTAGGTGAAGATGATACTCAATAATCGCTCCAAGAATGATATTCAAACTTACATCAAGTGTAACCCCCAAATTTTGGTCAAAAGAAACTCATAAAACCCGTCAAAAACCCCAATTAACAAAATTTCACGATTGAAGAATCAGGGGGCCGTCGCCGACGGTGTGTGCATTTCCTGAAAACGGCTGACGGCCTAATACGCTGTCTACGAGCATTTCAGGCGACACAATTTTCTACTGGGCGTCGGCGACGGTGCTCCTGTGTTTCACTTTCCGTTTTTTCGAGTTCCTTGCTCCCGGTTGACCCGTTACGCATCCCGGTTGTCCGGTTTTCGACCCGGTGACTCGTAAAGCTCCCAAAAAGCTCTTTAAACTCCATTAAACCTGCAAAACACAAATCTAATTAAAAGTAGGCTATTCAAGATTAAAACTTATGTAAAAACATTAAGTTAAACAATTACGAACACCGGTATTCAACCACGCATTAAGTACCAGCAGCGTATCCACCATGCTTTTATCTCATTACACATAGCCTCGTTATATAAGTCACTTATCAATAACCAACCAAAATGTCTTGTTTAAACCAGTGTCAAAATGTTTATATGTAAACAACGTCCAATGTCATGCGTAAACTGTGTCATGCATAATTGTATGGAAAGTAGAAGTATCTACTCAAACCATATGTATAATACCAATGAGAAAACAAATGTCATGTATGGTGAATAAATAGTATTTACTCAACCCCATAGGTAAAATGTACAAAATAATGTTTTTGAATAAACCTAAGTTTACATCAAAAGTTATGTTTTGTAGAAAACAATGCTTTATGGATACAAACATTTATGTAGTAATGTTTATCGCATACATTCAAGCCTTGCGACTGTCGGACAAACCTTTAACAAGTAAAGGTTTATCAGTTATGTATATCGGATTCTGTCATTCCCAACTTCCAAACAAACCTAGGAAGTCGGAAATGGGATTTGTCAAGTCCTATGGTACCATTACATACTACCGAGCGGCGTTATTAATGTTAATGAATGTATTATTGTCCCGTTAAACATACCAAATGTCATACCAATTTAAGCATGTAATGTGAAAACCATGTACTAAGTATGCTAAGTAAACATACATAGTAGAAATGTTCATGAAATCAATTGTGCCCATATGCTAAGTAAACATATGCAGCAGAAATGTATTGTAAATCAATGTGCTAGCATGCTCAGTAAACATACATAGGAAAACATAATTGAAATCATGTACTATAGGTGTACTAAGTGAATATAGCATGTTTATGTCATAAAAAAATGAAAGCATGAAATTAACAAGTATGCACATGTGTATCACCCCAGAGTAATTGAAAGCAGTAAAAGAGGGGACTATGTACTCACTTTGGATTGCTTATTAGTCTTGGAATAAAGACCAAATAAGCTTCAAGGATCACGGAATCAAACGACACCTAATATAGGTAACTACGTTAATAATCGGATCCTAAATCGGGAGATAGGATAGAATGAGGTTCTATAAATCAAATGAGTATTTGAACTCATATGGCATGATTTAATAGAGCTAACATTCTGATTTGGAAGTGAACCTAAGTGCTTTTGACCCGTTTCGACCCGTTACGGTAGTTTAAGCTACTATAACGCGTCGTTTGCGTAAATCTAAGGTCGGATGGTTATCTATGTCCTATGTCAAGTCTTACATGCCCAATTACGCCTAAATATGTTATTAAATCAGTTTAGATGTCAAAAACTTGATCACATATGCAAAATATAAATTTATGCTTAAAAAGGGCATTTTGGTCATTTTCTATGGGCATATAATCGATTTAATGGATAACTAACCAACCTATTGTGATCATAAGGTATAACCTCAGTAGGTTATTCCCTATGCAACTATGATCATTAAACATGCTTGGTCGGATCCTAATGATCGACCAAATGGGTCGGGTTCGAAAGTCTAAGCGGTTGTCGAGACCGCTTAACTTCCGACCTTAAACAAGCACTAAACTAGTAGTGACGAGTTAAACATGTTAAAACATGTTTAACTAACTTAGAAAACTG
Organism: Helianthus tuberosus; assembly: GCA_030545235.1. NCBI lineage: Eukaryota > Viridiplantae > Streptophyta > Magnoliopsida > Asterales > Asteraceae > Helianthus > Helianthus tuberosus. The sequence continues at coordinate 24,097 of JARYGA010033941.1, read as the reverse complement.
ATTTGGTATCAAAACAAAGTGTTTTGATACCTAAAAATAGTTCCGTCGCAAAATGCGCGTAAATACGCATTTTGACTGAAACTTTGACTCGTCACTACGCCTAGTCATCGTGGTAATCAGTAGGTATAATCGCTAAGGATTATAACCATCGTGATTACAATCATGTTGCAAAGTTCAATTGAACTTTGACTGACCAATTGATGGTCAAAACCGAAAGTCAAACTGTTGGTCAAACTGTTTGACTTTCAGCTCTAATTGGCTGAAAATAAGAACTAAGCCATGAAAGAACACTCACAATGCTCTATGGCTGAAAGATTAGACTAAGAGAACTCAGGTAGGTGGCTCCCAAAGTAGGAAATCCTCCACTTAGAGTTCAAAGTATGAAATGAGCAAAGAATGAGGAAGAATGGAGGGGTATTTATACTTGTGGAGAACTTGTAGGATCATTACAAGTGTTTATGTAGCCTCCAAGGAATAAATCATGGCCATACATGTGTTAGGGACAACTAATATGCTTGGAGAGGTGTTAACTTGCTGCCCAAAACATAAAAAATTGCATAAAAGTCCCTCAAAAACAAGCTGGCAGCTGAAAAACATGTTTTTGTCGCTGGGGGTTCTGTCACGCCCCATGTAGGCATTAGCCTAGTCGTTCATGGCCCGCGACCTAGCTGCAGATCAGCAATAGTTTGAAAATTTACACATTTGGTCCCTACACACTTATTAAGGCTTATTTGACATATTTAACCCCCGTTAAGCCATTTTCAAGGCTCTACAAGGTCGTCAAAGTGTAGGGGACTCAAAATATGCTCGGAAATATCACGGATGTCGGTTCGTTTGGTCGTACGGTCGCGTTATTCGGTGAATTACGACGGAATTCGAACGGACGCGAAAAAGATCCAAATTAAGCGACGAGTGGTATTTTTGCATTCCGATCACTAAAATAAAATATTTTAGTGACTACAAAAATTTTTGGATGTCCGAATGTGGTCAGAACGTAAGATATGCGCGTAATTGCAAACTTACGCCGTTTTTTAGGCTTTTAGTCCCTGTTTTATCAAATAAGCGTATTTTCGCATACCGAACCACTCAAAGCTTATTTCTAAGCTATGTTAAGGTTATTTATGGTATGTTTAGCTTATGATAATGTTCCGGAATGTACGTTGCCATACAAAACGGCAGATTTTTGCAGTTTGATGTAAATAGTCCCTGTGAGCGAATAAACTTCTTTTTGCCATACCAAACCCTTTAAAACTTATTTCTAAGTTATGTAAAGGTTATTTAAGGTATGTTAAGCTTATGTTGCTATTCCGGAGTGTTTTTCGCGTTAAACTGATTACGTTTACGCATCAGTTTGCGTATAACTTTCCAGAAAGCGATATAGAGTTCAAAATCGATAAAAAATCAAAACGTGCAAAATGTCAAACATAAATAAAAATATTGGAATCCAAAACATTTTGTTTTATTGATATTGAATTGTTCAGAGTTGTACAAGGATTACACTAGCACAGATGTCACACCTCTTCCTGTACTTTCAGTTGATGATATCCCGAGCGTAAGTCGATCTTAGAAAAGAATCGAGCTCCTTGAAGTTGATCGAACAGATCATCGATTCTCGGTAGTGGGTACCGATTCTTAATCTTGACTTTGTTCAATTCTCGGTAATCAATGCAAATACGCATCGACCCGTCTTTCTTCTTAACGAATAACACTGGTGCTCCCCACGGTGATGAACCTGGTTGTATAAAACCTTTGTTAAGAAGTTCGTCCAATTGTTTCTTCAGTTCCTGCATCTCTGTTGGTTCTAATCGATATGGCGTTTTGGCAATCGGTGCCGTCCCTGGTATTAGGTGAATTCTAAATTCAACCTCTCTATCAGGCGGTAATCCAGGAAGCTCTTCTGGAAAAACGTATGAGAATTTAGATATTACAGGAATATCTTTTAATTATTTTCCTTTAGTATTAATGATTATAGAAATCATATATACTATTCCTCCTTTCCTTTCATAACTTGCAACTTTCATCACAGAGATGAACTTTGTCGACCCGGTTGGCTTATCTTCTTTAATTGTGATCTTTTCACCACTTGGTGTACTTACTTGTACTGACTTTTGATCACATAATATACTAGCACGATTGGCTACCAACCAATCCATTCCTAATACAACATCGAATCCAGCCAGATTCATTGGGTAAAGGTTAGCAAAGAAATGATGGTTCAGGATTTCTATTCTTGCTCCCTGCAAGATTTCGCTTATCTTAACGAATTCTCCGTTTGCCGTCTCTACCAGACAATCTTGTTGAAGTTTGGCTAAGTGTTGTTCAAGAAGTTTGTAGAAAGAAGTATTAATAAAACTTTGGTTTGCACCAGAGTCAAACAATACCTTTACAAATATGTTATTAACTAAGAACGTACCGACAATCACATCCGGGATCATCTTGGCTTCTTCAGCTGTCAGAACAAATGCTCTGGCATTCTTCTTAGGTGCTTCAGTTGTCTTAGTCTGGTTGGTTCTGGCTAGAGCTAGTTTCGGATAGTTCGGTTTGATATGCCCCTTTTCTCCACAATTGAAGCATATCCCATTACTGGGTTTCCTCCTACAGTCTTCTTCCTTGTGTCCAGATATTTTGCAAAAGTTGCAGTATATAGAGCATCTTCCAGAATGCTTTCTTTTGCAATACCTACAGTAGGGTGCAGAGGAAGAACCTGTACTTTTCCCACGGTTGGAATTTCCGTAGCGAAATTCTTGGGTAAGATTTTGAGCTAGGTTCTTTCTCTGGTTTTCCTCTTGTGTACGCACCAATTCATCAGTCAAGGTATTGGCTAGTTCTACTACTTCTTCTATGGTTTGCGGTCTAGCTGCCTTGACTACGTGTCTAATCTCACTAATTAATCCCCAAATGTAACGGAAGATTAACACTGGTTCAGGTGAGGCTAAGGTTGGCACTATCCTAGCATATTCGAAGAATATGGTAGTGTAACCTTTGCAGTCTATTCCAGTCATTCTAAGATTTAGGAACTTATTGGCGATTTGTTCCTTTTCATTAGGAGGACAGAATTTTCTTTCAACCATTTCCTTAAAGTTGATCCATTCCATATTATAAACTCTGTCACTTCCCCTAGACTGGAGAATAGTATTCCACCATTCTAAGGCTGCATTTTTTAAAAGATTAGAAGCAGACATAATCTTATCTTCGTCTGCACATGTACTTATTTTTATGACTGCTTCTGTCTTTTCTATCCAACGTAAGGCTGCAATGGCTCCTTCATTGCCTGAGAATTCTATTGGTTTACAAGCCAAGAATTCTTTATAAGAACAACTGTAAGAAGCGGTTCTTCTTCTCTTAGGAATTGGAGCTTGGATAATAGGTCCATTATCGTTCACACTGTGACTTGGTTTAGTATGTTGACGTTTACTTCCATTTGCAGATTTATTATTTTCTGCTTCCTTAACGGTCTTGATAATATAAGGCATAGCATCTATAATTCCTTGTGCTACTATATGTTGGATGACATTGTTATCTATTTGGTTTCCGTTATTCTCATTATTCTGGTTTTCCTGATTTACTTCGTTGTCCATCTGAATTGGGAATATTTAACAAGTATTAATTATCATAGAGTAGATTTGGTACAAATATTTATACACAATCACACTAACAATTTGATCAAAAACGTCGATCATTGCGACTTTTACTCTTTTTATATATGCATCTATTACAAACTACAACTGGAAATCAAATATACTAGTAATTATGCATTCGTATCTTACACTAAACAAATACGTAGCAGTGAAATGTAAGATTTTTTTTTATCAAAATACAAAATTACACATATATCTAGGTATTATTCTAAGTGTCACACCCTGACTTTTGCGGAAGCGTGTTACGTGTGACTTTCTTAATATCATTGCATTCAACCATAACAAACAACTATATGATAGAAACCATGATGTTCATCCATTAAAGAGTTTCAAAATAATACATCCAACATTGTTTAACATCAAACCAAGACTTTAAGTTTAAAATACATAACAACCCAAGTTTTAAGTTCCATAACGGACTTCACAAAAGACACTAATAAAACAAGGCTTTGAACCATGTATCCTATCAAAGATAAAATACACGATTCAAACCCTTCAACGCTGGATAACATCATTTATTGAAGACACAACTTGAAAATCCTTGAAAGCCCGCCAGATCCATAATCAATTTCCTGAAATACATGTAGTTTGAAAACATCAACAAAAGTTGAGCGAGTTCATGTGTTTTGTATGTGAGCTCGAAATAAACTTTGTAACCATAGTATGTATGTATTTGTAAACCCGTTATGAAAGCGTCTATGAACATATCAATTAATGATTTGCAAGGTCATTAATATGTGTGCAATGGTGCAGGAAAGCTCAAACCTAGCAGATTTTGTACCGGGCTTTCGGCTGGAAGACATAGTCACCACCTTCGGCCACTTCCGGCCCAGGGGTGGGGCTCGCAACACCCAAATAGATCTATCACTCATGTCCCTCGGTCCTTATACGAGGAATAATGGTCTTAAGCGTTATACCCACCACTCACATGAACTAACAGTTCATTCCTTAGCTAACCATACCATATGTAAACGTTTGTAAACAATTGTAACATGTATTTCACCCCCGAAGTTATAAAACTGAAAACAGTTAAAAGAAAAGGGGGACATGAACTCACAGTCTTGCGTTCTTCAATCAAATAACTCAAAGCTTCTTATAGGTCGCACGACTACCTACACACGTGCTACGGCTTATTAGACGGATGGGTCGTGCCTTGACTTTTAGTCTTAATCGTTACGACTTAGTATCTTTGAGTTACATTTCTTGATGTCAAAAATTTTATTCCAAAGTATATAATTATAAAAATATTTTAACTTAAATTATATTTATTAATTATTGGAATATTAGTTAAAAGAATATATTTTAACTTATTTGTTTTGTAATTCTTCAAAGAATACTTTCCCAAAGGATGGGTATGCTTATACATGTATTCTTAAACTTGTATATTTTTGCCAAGTATTGATGGCGTATTCCGGTGTGTATTTATACGTACGAGAATACGTATTTTTATTGTATTTATTAAGTATTCTTTTACTTAATTTTTGTATTTATACTTTCCGGAATATTATTTTTAATAAAACAATTCACCAATATATATTCTTAAAATATATATATATATATTTTAAGAAATCTTTTATAGAAAATTATTTATAATCCTTCCTTGGCAAAAATATTTATATTTTCATATAAACCTCAAAAATAATAGATTTTCAAGTTTAACTTAGGAAATATTTATAAATCCATTTTTCTCCCCAAAAATAATACATTCCAAATTTGTTTAAGAAAATATATATTTTCCTCAAAAATAATATATTTTCTAAAAATTCAAGAAAACATATATATTTTTCTTTAATCAAAGTAATATATTTTCTTCTTGACAAAAATATGATATATTTTGTAATAATTATAAAAATTATATTTTTCGTTTCTTTGGTTTCCAAAATACCGTTTTACTCACTTGTCAAGATACATACATACATATATATACATATATATATATATATATATATTATAATCTTAATTCCGGAATATTTTGTAGTTCACATTCCTTGTTCGGTTTGTCCAAATTTTGGGTATAAATTATATATTTATTTCCTTGGAATTTTGGTAATATTTTGTATTGAAATTTTTGTTATTTTGGTGAGTTATATTATTTCAAGTCCTAAAATAATATAACTAATACACATAATATACAAATAATCACACAAATTGTGACACCTAAATATATATTTTCCTAAATACATACTTAGTCACTTTTATTTATCAAAAACCAACCTCCGATATTTGTAATTTTTGTAACAAAAATTATGGCAAATTTTATATGAAAAATCATGGTTAAAATACACTTGTAAACACTTGTTTAGAAATATTTTTCTAAGTGTTTAAATTCTAGAAAAAATTTGCCATAGTTTCGCCTTAAAAATGGAGGTTTCCATGCTTTCAAAGCATATCATTTTCTTTTAAAATCATCACAAATCAACAACAATTCATTCAATACTTACCAAGTGCCAAAATCATGCATTTTACACTACAACATGAACTTGAAATTTTGTAAAAATTTGTAGTAACTTAGTATGTTGTTAAGTAAGCTTAGTTACCCTTTAAAGTGTGGTTATTTGTTTAATAACATCATTCTTGAAGATTTTAGATTTTCACAATTTGTAAAATGATTTTCTAAAAATATTTCTTCTTGAATTTTTCTTGTTAATAACATGTTTCTACACTTGATTTAACACTAAAAATATTAGTTTCTTTAAAATCATGATTATGTAAATCTTGTAAATAAACTTGGTTTCTTGAGAAAACTAGTTTTGAAATCATCCATCTACAAGATTTATATTATGTTTTGATCATCATCATTCATAAAAACATCTTCATATTTCAAGTCCATGTTTACATAAAGGATGTTCATCTTGGTTTTTCACAAGATCATCCACTCACTTACTAGATCATGTGTTTAATCACAATCTAGCAAGTTTCATATGATATCTAACATCATAAACATAAACAATCAACAATCAAGAAGCATACATACACTTAAACAACATAGATTATTATGATTTTGAGCTTTATGTTATAGATTATGTTCTTGATCTTTGATGTTCTTCATGTTTAGTCATTTACATAACCTTTTAACCAACATAACAAGAAGTAAAATGAGATTAGGAGGGTCTTACTACTAGCACAAGGCTAGGGAGGAGATTCAAGATGAAGATGATGATAAACTTGGTGGTTAATAGCCCTTGAGAGAGGTCCTTCAAGCTTCAATGGCACCAAGCTTCTTATCCTAGCTCCTTACACCTTTGTATCACTTGAAAATGGAAGAACAAGAGATGAAAATGATGGTGATGGTGTGCTTGGTTTCGGCCGTGACCAAGGAGAAAGGAGGGAGAGAGTTTGAGTTGGTGTGTTTATGAAATGAAAGAGAATGAGCTCACTTGTGGTTTATAACAATGAACACCCAACATGAGCATAACCAATGTGTATTATGTCTCCAAAGAATCAACATGATCAAATAAACAATGTAAAGAAAATCAAGGGTGGGCCACACCCTTTGTGACCGTCGCCATGGGGGGGGGTATAGGTTTGGGATGTAATGGTAGTTAAGATAATTAGTTAGATTTCAAGTGTCTAATTAGTGTACTAGTTGTTATATGATTATAAGAGGTGTTATGATGTTCGGGGACATAACTAGCTCGAAAATGATAAAACAATGCTTCTAGTGAAAATTTGGTGTTTCGGGTAGTGCCCGGTTGGTTACCGGTTCGTTAAGGTGCTAAATTACGCAGTTTAGTGTGCTTTATGTTCCTTTTTGTGACAGTTTTGATTCCTGACACCTAGGAAGGTATTCTGGACCATTAAACCATAATTCTGCATAATATTAAGTAGTTTAAATGCTGATTTTTGCTGAAAATTGCAGAATTATATAGTTTAAGTGGGTTTTAAGCACTTTCCGGCACTTAAACTATCACTAGGAAGGCAGTTTTATGATCCTTACTTTCCTACACACTATACTAGTGTAACTCTTGGTTTCTGGCTCATTCTATGCCCTCACAATGTGTCTGTCTGAGTACTGAACTCCCGTCAGTACTTCTGATTTGTCTGATAACTGTGCTAACTTTGTTTTGTGCATCATTTGAATCATAAAGTGTTACATGCAATAATGATATGACATCATGCAATATGTGATGCACTTGTATATATATGACAATAATCAGAAAGCATTCATGTCATTAATTTAAATCAGCACAGTCATTAAGCTATAAATTACTGTTTAATTAATGTACGGATACATGGAAATTTGACAATTGTCACACTAAGTGTCGTTTATCCAGTACTGCATGTCTCGTTCATCATATTTCCAAACTAGTTTTTCCCCTATCTGTCGGATTCTATTCCTCTCATTCACTAAATCCTCTCCATACTGATGGAGTTCCTGCACCTGTTTTTGACTCATTGGTGGGTCTAATGGTTCAGGAGGGGGTACTGGTTCCTCGTAAGGATCTGCGCTATTCATTTCGAAAAATGTTCTATCATTATCTTACCACGGATCGCGTTGTAAAGGCATTGGTTCTTCGGGAGGATATAAGGCCGAGTACGACCTATTGTCGTCAAACCACGGATCATATCCTAAAGGGCGTGGAGTTGGGATTCTAGGTAACTCGTTGGGGTCAAATGCAGGTATCGGGAATTGGTTTTCTTGGTTGGGTTCTAGCATTTTCTGGTCTGGGAAAAAGGTAACAGTGGCGGTTCGGCTATTTGGTTAGAGTCTACTACTGTGGTAGCTTCCTTATTAGCTCTGACTATTGCCCTCTGCTATTGTAACTTTTTCATTCTTTTTCTCCTCTCGTGTGTTCCTATACTAAACCAACCTCTTTTCTTAGTAGTAAACGGTTCCTCAGACTGTGCCTTAAAAATAAATATCCCTTCCTCAGTATCGGCTGAGTAACCTGAGGGATCAGGTTGAGATGATGTTCCCTCATTTTTCGGTGAACTACCTAATGACGATAGGCGTCCGAAGTTCCTTGCTCACTCATACTGTAAACTAACAAATGGTCAAATAACACAAAACAATATTTACACGTATCCACATAAGTTATTTCCTAACACAGAATTTAAAACTTAAGTGTCAGCAGAACACTTCTTTGGCTTAAACCAGTGGCTGTAGCTCTGATACCACCTTCTGTCGCAGCCCCCGACCCCTACCCCGGGAGGGCTCAGAGCTAGTGGTATCAGTGTTTATTAATTTGGCAGCGGAAACGAGACATCAGGACCATAGTTAGGAAATATTTTTATCAGAGTAAAACACCACACTTTTTATAATAATAATTTACTGGTATAAATCCCAATTTCATTTGACAATACATTTGTAAGGGTAAACCCTAATTATTGAAAACAAAAACTCCTTTTTATTTAGGTAACTTTTATTGCCACTTTTCCAAGCCTTCAGTGCTCTCCAGCTGGCTTCTATTGGCTTTCACATTTTGTTACCTGAAACGCGTTTTAAAAACATTTTATCAGCAAGAAATACTGGTGAGTGCATTCCAGTTTAATCAAAACAAGCTTTTATCATTTTACAGAATTGAGGGCATCCACAATTACATTTGCTTATATATATTCAATTACCACCCACGGTACTGTCAATCCTGACTTGTGGTCATGCTGCTACTCACAATGTAGTAACAAGTAATGTATACAAAATCCTAACATACTCAATTAATGGTAAGAGAAATTTAAACATTTTGAGGTTTTGGTAAAACATTTTGACTCACAAAAATATATTTACAAAAATGTGACAAAAAGAGAATGTACTCACATTGTTTACTTAGATAAAACTAAAGCTTCCTGGTATATCCCCTGGTTACTATCTATAAAAATTAAACAATGCACACGTGTAAGTAAAATGACCCAAATCACATTAACCGTATAACTCGAGACAGAATTCCAATGACTGAGTCGGGCAGAGCCGACATGCATTACGGAATCCTAAATCAATCGGGTGTATACACGAGACAGAACTCCAACGACTGAGTCGGGCAGAGCCCTGACATGCGTTACGGAGCCCTAAATCGATCGTGTAGGGTAACAACAGGGTTATGGTACTTACAACGAGGCAGAGCTTCGCTTTATAGTAGGTATTATGCCTGAGTATAATTCCTAGTATTAGAAAGTTTGAGAGAGAAATCAGAATTTGAACGAGTTGAAACTGAGCTCTCGTTCTCAATTTATAGGCTGATCAGATCAGCCGTTGCACCCCGCGACGCCGTCCTCGAACACTCTCGCGGCCCGCGAGGGTTCTAAGGGTGGTGATAGCCTGGTCGACTCACATGGTAGGCTTGACACGTGGCAGGGACACGTGGCACCAGGGGTGCATGTCAAGTAACTAGGCTCGCGCCCCGCGAGAAACAAAGGGAGTCCGGGTTAGGGGTGTAAACGAGCCGGGCCGAGTCCGAGCTCGACCAGGCTTGAGCTCGGCTCGTTAGGTTTTTATGAAGCTCGAGCTCGGCTCACAAGTAAAACCCAGAGCTCGAGCTCGGCTCGACTCGGGTCGAACTATTCTGAGAACAACCTTAAACGAGTTAAAAGCTCGGCTCGAGCTCACTTCAACATCGCTTAAACAAGCCAAAGCTCGGCTCGAGCTCGGCCCATCAATGTTATCATCATTATTAATATATTATATATAAAAAAATTAAAATTTTGTTTGGGCTCGTTTAGGCTCGCGAGCCTAAACAAGCTTTGTATTTCAGGCTCGAGCTCGGGCTCGATAACAAAACGAGCTCTATTTCAGGCTCGAGTTCGGGCTCGAGCTCGTTAAGGCTCGGCTCGTTCGAGCTTTTAACCGAGCCGATCACGAGTAGCTCTCGAGCCTCTAGGCTTGTTTACACCCCTAGTCCGGGTCGCAGCCCCCGACAGCCCTATTTTTGGGTTTTTATTTGATGTTTATAAATATTAAGGTATTTTGGGCTCGTTTCTCGTATACGGGGTATATTTAGGGACGTTTAGGGTCATGTTTAAGGGTTCTAGGATGTATTTTGGAGGTTGTTATAGAGTGTTTACACTTAAGCATAGGTTCGAATTCAACGGATACAAAACTCTTATCCGCGCCAGTATCAAATAAACAAGAAGCATAGACATGGTCGACCACGTAAAACAACAAACTGTCAATGTATTTTTCAATCGCCTTGTCCAAAGGCGTGACCATTGTCGGACAGAGCAAGCTTAACTCCTCATACCTGTCGGTATAAGCACGGTGTTCACCACTGTCTTGCTTAAGGTCATGGAACTCATTCTCTAGTGCCCTCTGCTCATGACGAGGGTAGAACTCTTTCATCATTAGGGCCCTGAGTTCCTCCCATGTTTGACCGAAAGCAACATCAGCCCCTCGATATCTCATCACTCCGTTCCACCACGTGAGTGCCCTATTTTGAAACACACTAGAAGCAAACTCGACTTTACGGTTGTTAGGACACTAAACATGGTGAAATGTACTCTCAAGACTCTCAAACCACTGTAGGAGCCCAGTTGCTCCTTCAGAACCACTAAAATTGAGCGGTTTAGCCGAGTTAAACTGTTTAAAGTTGCACGGAGCAGGTGCATTATTGATATTGTTGTTGGCTTGGTTAATTTGAGTGATGAGATTTGGTAGTACAGCAGCCATCTACTGTGCTATGATAGTTGCCAGTTCGGCATCAGGTTGTACGTTGCGTCGAGGAGGCATTCTAAAAGAGGAAAATATGAGAGAAAACGAGTGAGATGACAGTGGATAAAAATGTGATGTTACAAATATCGACAAAAGTAAGGATGGTGATCATTTGTTTGTTACCTCAAAACAAACAAACAACACACAGGGACTAATCAAAGTAAATGGGTCATAATAATGTATCGCGAAGACATGCTTTAGCCTATAAGTGGACACTCACCCTAAGAGTTCCTAGGTAAGAGTAACTGGTCCGATTATGTGGATTTATACGAACACTCTAGCCTTAGACAGAAAACTCGGGGTACAGGCACCCACCCTTCCAGATTACACGTGTTCACATTATTTAGACCCAGACTTTGATGAGATTCTGAAAATTTGGAAGGCATGTAGCCAAAAAGAATCATCCAAGAATAGATGATTGATTTTCAAAAATCATTTTGGAATTTGTGTTTTTGGTTTTTTGGTAACCACCTAAGGATAGGTGATGTGTATTGTTTTAAGATCTAAACACAAGATAACTTGTGTTAGGGTCCTAGAAAGGTTATAGTCTAAGTCAAATCATTACTAATAATCTAATTCCCTATAACCAAGGGCTCTGATACCAACTCTTCTGTCACACCCCGACCGCGTAAAACAACAAACCGCGACGGAAACGTCGGGGAGTGCTGTAACAGAATTTTTGTTTCACAACACATGGTATTTAAAGTTTGGTTTTATTAGAATTGATGTTTAAATTGTATTGGAAATAATGGAAACATAACGTAAATTAAGTTATCTTTCTTCATTTTAAGTCACTAAGGCCCAAGTCCGCCTAAGTGTATCACGATCATCATCATACATTAGCTCCTGAAACACATGTGAAAATAGGTACGTCAGCATAAAAATGCCTGTGAGATACATAGGTTTTGTTAATGCAGGATTCATGACTTGTAAGTTAAAAGAAGTTTTTAACAAAAAGAGTAGTCATGAATCTTGTAAAATGTTTTCTTTCATAAAATCATGTGAAAATCGATATGAAAATCAGATGATGTAAAAGAATGATGTATGGTTAAATAATTAACCGAATAAAAATGAATTTGTATAAAATATGTCATTTGTAAAACAATGTCTTGTGAAAATGTGTCATTTGTATAAAATAGTCATGTCTTTGTCTTTGTCGAAGTGGTTTAGATAACGCTACGATATGTAATATCATAAAAGCACTTACATATAGGAAGTACCAGCGGCGTATCCACCATGTTTTTATCATATTACACACGCCTCGTTATTTAAATCACTTACCAATAATCACCAAAAATGTCTTGTTTAAACCAATGTTAAATGTCATGTGAACAATGTCCGATGTCAAGTATAAACCATGTCTTGTATAATCAAATGTCAGATAACAACCAATGTCTTGTATGGTGAATAAAGAGTATTTACTCAAACCATATGTATAATGTCATGCATAATCAAATGTCATGTACAAAACAATGTCTTTGAATAAACCAAAGTTTAAATCAAAAGTTATGTTTTGTAAAACCAATGCTTTATTGTTACGAACATTTATGTAGTAATGTTTATCGCATACATTCAAGCCTTGAGACTGTCAGATAAACCCTTAACAAGTCAAAGGTTTATCAAAATTGTTTTTGGATTCTGTCATTCCCTACTTCCAAACAAACCTAGGAAGCTTGGAACGGGATTTGTCAAGTCATATGGTACCATTACATACTACCGAGCGGCGTGATCAATGTTAATGAATGTATTTTTGTCCCGTTAAACATACCAAATGTCATAATCAATGTAAGCATGTCATGTAAAAACCATGTACTAAGTATGCTAAGTAAACATACGAAGTAGAAATGTCCATGAAATCAATGTGCTAGCATGCTCAGTCAACATACATAGCAGAAATGTAATGTAAATCAATGTGCCCATATGCTGAGTAAACATATGCAGCAAAAAGTATCCTTGAAATCAATGTGCTAGCATGCTCAGTCAACATACATAGAAAAACATAATTGAAATCATGTATTATATATGTACAAGGTGAACATAGCAAGCATATGTCATAAAAGCATGGAAAGCATGAAAGTAACAATTAGGCACATGTGTATCACCCCAAAATATTTGAAAGCGGTAAAAGAGGGGGGGACTATGTACTCACTTGAGATTGCAAGGTATCCTCGATTAAGTGAACTAAGAAAGCTTGGGCAATCAAGGAATCAAGTGGCACCTAGTATCGGATCACTATGTTAATAATCGGAACCTAAATCGGGAGATCGGATAGAATGAGGTCTTGTAAACCAAATGAGTGTTGGAACTCATATGAAATGGTTTTACAAAGCCTACATTCTGATTTGGAACCTATCCTAAGTGTTTATGACCCGTTGTGACCCGTCAAGGTAGTTTACACTACTTTAACGCGTCATTTGCGCAAAAGCGCGTTCGGATGGTCTAACTAGCCCTATGATAAGTCTTATATGCCTAAACATATTTAATTATGTTCCATAATCAGTTTAGGTGTCAAAATTTTGGTTACATATGCTTAAGATGAAATTATGCGCAAAAAGGGCATTTTGGTTATTTTCCTAAGGCATATAAACTACCTATCATACAACTAATTAAACAAGGTGACCATAAGGTATAACCTCGGAAGGTTATTCCCTATACAACTACGGTTACATAATGTGTTTGGTAGGATCCTAATGATCGACCAAACGGGTCGGGTTCGAAAGTCTAAGCGGTTGTTAAGACCGCTTGACTTACGACCCTAAATAAGCACTAAACTAAAAGTGACGAGTTAAAAATGTTAAAACATGTTTAACTAAGTTAGAAAACTGATTTGGTATCAAAACAAAGTGTTTTGATACCCGAAAATAGTTCCGTCGTAAAATGCACATAATCATGCATTTTGACCGAAAATTTGACTCGTCACTTCGACTAGTAAACATGGTAATCAGTAGGTATAATCGTAAGGGATTATAACCATCGTGATTACGATCACATTGCAAAGTTCAATTGAACTTTGATTTGACCAATTCATGGTCAAAACTGAAAGTCAAACGGTAGTCAAACTGTTTGACTTTCAGCTTGTAATTGCTGAAATGAATGAACAAGCCATGAAAGAACACTTACAAGTGATCTAAGGCTGGAAAAATGAACTAGAAAACTCAGGTAAGAGGCCTCCAAACAAGTGGTAGCCTCTACTTAGAGTTATGAGTGAAGAAGAAAGGAGATGAGCAAGGATTGAATGAAAGATCATGGCTATTTATATTTGTTTGAAGTGCACAAGATCATGACAAGTGGATTATGTGATGCCCAAGGATTAATCTTGACCATACAAGTGTGTGGTTCTTGTTAAGAGCATTGGAGAAGACTATACTTGGCATCCAAACAATGAAAACTAGCAAACAAAACAACTTGCAACCAGCTAAGAGCTGGAAACCAGCTTGCTGTCGAAACAAGGGGGTCACGTGGCGCAACAGCACCACCCCCATGGTGTCACGTGACGCGAGGGCTTGATACCAAGTTTCAGTATTTGACAGCTTTAGTCCCTGCACACTTTTAAGCATGTTTTCGACGCGTTTAACCCCTGTTAACCCATTTTCAAGTCTCTAAAAGGATGTTAAAGCATATGGGACTTGAAATATTCTTGGAAATATCATGGATGTCGGTTCGTTTGGTCGTACAGTCACGTTTTTCGGTTAATTATGACGAAACTCGAACGGACGCGAAAACGATCCAAATTGCGTGACGAATGGTATTTTTGCATTCCCATCACTAAAATACAATATTTTAATGATTTAATTTTTTTTTGATGTGCGGATATGGTCAGAACGCAAGATATGCATGAATTTGCATACTTTTGCAGTTTTGACGCTTTTAGCCCCTTTGATCAAATAAGTTTATTTTCACATACCGAACCCCTCAAAACTTATTTCTAAGCTATGTAAAGGGTATTTAGGGTATGTTTGGCTTATGATCTTGTTCCAGAGTGTGCGTCGCTATACGAATTGGCAGACTTTTGCAGTTTGTCACAAATAGTCCCTGTGATCGAATAAATTTGTTTTTGCCATACCAAACCCTTCAGAACTTATTTCTAAGTTATATAAAGGTTATTTAAGGTATGTTAAGCTTATGTCGCTATTCCGGAGCATATGTCGCATTAAACTGATTACGTTTACGCATCAGTTTGCGTATAACTTTCCAGAAAGCGTTTAAGAGTTTGAAATCGAACAAAAATCAAAACGTGCAAATGTAAAACATAAATAAACAAATATTGGAATCAAAACACATTGTTTTATTGATATTTTAATTGTTTAGAGTTGTACAATGATTACACAAGCACAAATGTCACACCACACTTGAAGCATGCTCGTACAGTGGCGACTTGGGGTTGCGTTTGGTTAGGGGCAGGGATTGCAATGATAGCTTGGTCTTGGGTAGGATTTAGACCACTGCGACATTGATCGGTGAAATGCCCAAACCTGTTACAGTTCACACATTTGCGGCATGGGGTGTTGTTGGGATGGTGGTAAGAGCAATTGTTACACTTGGGATACGACCCAGTGTAGTTCCTCCTTTGTGGCTTGGGGTTTGAGGTAGCAGGAATTGATTGTAAAGGTTTAGGGTTTTGCGGGGTAACAAATGCACAATTTTGGCTCGAATCCTTCCACTTCTTGCCTTTCCCTTTTGAGGATGGTGGTTTGGGTGATTCGGTGGTGATGTCGGTGGTAGCTTGGTGTGCGCTTTTCGATGGAACCTTGTCAGAAGTTCCACGAATGACGCAATTGTTATTCAGGCGGGCTGTCAAACGAAAGGTATCCTCGAGAGTCTTTGTTGAAGCAGACTCCACGAGGTTCATGATCGAGGTAGGGAGGTAGTGGATATACTTGGTAATGGCTTTGTCGACAGAATCAACTTGGCCATGGCATAAGATACTGAGCTGTTTGAAGCGAGTGGTGTGGCCATTGTTGTCATCCCCGACTTGCTTTAGGTTCCAGAACTCATGTTCCAGTTTCCTAAGTTCGTGGGGAGGACAGAACTCATCCCTCATAAGCTTCTTCAATTCAACCCAGGGCAAGGCGTGGGCTACGTCGTTTCCTCGCGTGTTGTGCTTAGAGGTCCACCGTTCGAGAGCTCTCAAACGGAATACCCTTGTAGCGTTCAGGGTTTGCAGGTTGTCAGGACAACCGCTTTGGAGGAAGGTTAGTTCAATAGCATCGAACCATGTCAGCAGGGCGGCGACACCATTTTTGCCAGTGAACTCAAGGGGTTTACAGGCCATAAACTGTTTAAACAGGAACGTCGCCTTAGGTGTTTCCACCTTTGAGTCGACGGAACCAAGTTCAACAGAGGGTTGGATTTTGCTTTCGTTATCGGGTATGACTTAGGCCATTTGCTCGGCCATTTGTTCAGCAATCAAACCCACTAGTTCTTGCTTGGAGATGGAGCGGTGTCATTGGAGTTTTTCTTCGAACCTGAGCGCGACTTCTTTAACTTCTTGCCTGAGTTTGGAGAAGACATCTAGAGATTCAAAAGAGAAGGAAACGATGAGACTTGATCATAATTTAAAATTTTGCATGTATAAGCATGTAAGCATCATGTATCACGTATGGTTCACATAATTAGCATGAATTCAGCAAGCATTCATAAAGTATAAACACGTATGTTTGCATAAAAGAGTATAAATTTAGTTTGTTCACGAGAATTATTATTATTTTTTATTGCGAGAGACGTGCGAATCGTGTATCGGTTTTGAAATGAACGAGGTAGCAAGTATTAAATCACATATAAATTGAGATAACATAAAAGAGAGTCTCAATAAAACATTGGATTATTTCGGGTTTAAAAACGTCAATTATTCCAAAGTGAATCGAAAGTCCTTTCAAATTAGGGAAACGTGATTTGGCCTATAGGTAAGATACTCTCGTCGAGAAGCGATTAACGGTATCTTACCCTTACAGTTACTACACGTCCCTAATTGATTGAAATAATCGAAACGTTGGCGGGATTGAAAATCGAGGAGTGGGACTAGTTGACAAGATGTGGGTTTCACCCCTTACTTGACAACATCGTACCCTAAGTGTGGTTGGTACTCGTCGGGTCAAAACTTAATTTTGGCACTTTGATGAGGGTCCAATAGAATTTGAATTTGAAATTTACCATCAAGATGTGGATTTCACTCCTAACTTGATGGTGTAATTTCGTGCAAAATAGAATAAGCGGATTGAGTGTCGTTTACCAAATTATGGGTTTCACGCCTATTTTGGTAAATTCGTCTCATTTGTATTACGAGTGTCTTCAAGTCTTCAAAAGTGTATTGTGTAAATGTCTTAGGAAAGACATATTGTAAGTATTAAGACAAAAGAAGTAGAAAGAAGCAAACAGGAAGAATAAGCCTTTTTAACAAGTAGCAAGAATGGCCAAGTATGGTACCTACTATAGACTAGGTCGAACATGACAATTCTACCTAATTACCTATAGTTATGACTCTGATACCAATCTGTCACACCCCAACCGATGGCGGAAACATCGGAGTGAGACGAACGAGATTGCTCAAAGACTTCATAACACTATGCGACAATATTTATTTCAAAACCAATTTCATTGCATAACACAAATTGTCAAAATACAACATTGGAAATTCAAATTACAACATTCAAAAGACAATACGACAAGTTTAGCAAAACAAAATAATCAAATCTAGTATTTCAACGTGTGTTTCTAATTCGTCCCTGTTAGATTCATCATGGTCATCATCATCAACCTGCAACATGTTAAAAGTATAGTTCAACACAAAAAGCATTGGCAAGTACACAAGTTTTAGATACATAGCATAAGTATAAAAGAATTTCTCAAATCCAACATGGCAATTTTGTATACAAGGTTGAACTAGCATGCATAACTAAAAGTCAATCCCGAGTGTCCACGAAATAAAGTGCATCCCTCGCCACTAAGGTGAACGAGACTGTTATGTGTAATAAGCTTAACAACCCCCCGACGGGCGGCGTGCTACTCCTATAGCGCTATATTTGTTAAGGTGGGCTAGCTAAGTTAATAACAAATAGCATGTATGTATTCTAGCATGAAACCTAAGCATAACAAATAGCATGTATGGCGGATTGAGTGAATAAATATGTTTGTGTGAATTGTGTATTTTGATAAGTTAAACATGTTACATCCAAAAGTGTGTTAAAGCGTAAAAGGGTCAAGTGTACTCACGGTTTTGCAAAGCTTCAAACTTTATAATCCCGTAAAGAGTTGAGTAAGTTGAGGATGGAATCAACAAAGTCACCCTACATGGGGGAAACGAGGGTGTGTAAGTTTATGGATTTAGTATGGATCTAGCTCTAAGTACTCGTTTATGACACTATGTCATGTGGTTTTACGGGTCCCAAATTGCCCATTAGAATCATCCACGAGAATCTTAGATAATAGATATAATAGCCTAAGTTTATGATGGTTAATCATAGGTCGATTAGCATCACTAATTCAACCTTGTTTTATATAGTTATATGTATTTGAGTAAATTGCCATTTTAGTCCCTGAGTTTTGTCCAAATTTGCCATTTTAATCCAAATAGTTTTATTTTCCCCCTTGGGTCCCTGACTTTTACATTTTGTTGCCATTTTGATCACTTTGCCTAACTCCATCCAAAAACCCAGTTTGTAACAGGGGTATTTTGGGGATTTCCTTAAAAAATGTTTTCAGTTGCCATTTTGATCCAATTCCAAAAAATCAAAAAAATTCCAAAAAAATCAAAAAAATTCCAAAAAATCAAAAAAAATTCTAAAAAATTCAAAAAAATCTAAAAAATTCAAAAAAATCTAAAAAATCATAAAAATTCTAAAAAATTCAAAAAAATATAAAAAATTCTAAAAATCATAAAAATTCTAAAAAATCAAAAAATTCTAAAAAATCCAAAAATCATTAAATGTTTCGGCACGAACCGTTTCGACCCGTACCGTTTCGAACCCAACCGTTTCGAACCCAACCGTTTCGACCCGTACTGTATCGAACCGAACCGTTTCGACGCGAACCGTTTCGAACCCGTACCGTATCGAACCGTACCGTTTCGACGCGAACCGTTTCGAACCCGAACCGTTTCGACACGAACCGTTTCGACCCGTACCGTTTCGAACCCGAACCGTTTCGAGCCGAACCGTTTCGACGCGAAGCGTTTCGACCCGTACCATTTCGACCCGTACCGTTTCGAACCGTACCGTTTCGACGCGAACCGTTTCGAACCGAACCGTTTCGACGCGAACCGTTTCGAACCCGAACCGTTTCGAACCGTACCGTTTCGAGTCGAACCGTTTCGACGCGAACCGTTTCGAACCGAACCGTTTCGACCCGTACCGTACCGTTTCGAACCGTACCGTTTCGAACCCGAACCGTTTCGAGCCGAACCGTTTCGAACCGTACCGTTTCGACGCGAACCGTTTCGAACCGAACCGTTTCGACCCGTACCGTATCGAACCGAACCGTTTCAACGCGAACCGTTTCGAACCCGAACCGTTTCGAACCGTACCGTTTCGAACCCGAACCGTTTCGACCCGTACCGTTTCGAACCCGAACCGTTTCGAGCCGAACCGTTTCGAACCGTACCGTTTCGACGCGAACCGTTTCGAACCGAACCGTTTCGACCCGTACCGTATCGAACCGAACCGTTTCGACGCGAACCGTTTCGAACCCGAACCGTACCGTTTCGAACCCGAACCGTTTCGAGCCGAACCGTTTCGAGCCGTTCCGTTTCGACGCGAACCCTTTCGAACCGAACCGTTTCGAACCGAACCGTTTCGACCCGTACCGTATCGAACCGAACCGTTTCGACGCGAACCGTTTAGAATTATTTGGATTTTTTAGAATTTTTTTTATTTTTATATTTTTTTGAATTTTTTAGATTTTTTATGATTTTTTAGAATTTTTTAGTTTTTTTTGAATTTTTTTGAATTTTTTAGATTTTTTAGAATTTTTTTGAATTTTTTGGATTTTTTTGAATTTTTTTGATTTTTTGGAATTGGATCAAAATGGCAACTGAAAAGGTTTAAATTGAAAAGAGTAACTGGGTTTTTGGATGGAGTTAGGCAAAGTGATCAAAATGGCAACAAATGTAAAAGTCAGGGACCTAGGGGGGAAAATAAAACTATTTGGATCAAAATGGCAAATTTGGACAAAACTCAGGGACTAAAATGGCAATTTACTCTATGTATTTATATGGTAATAATGTTAACCTAGACTAAGTCCAATCATAGATAATCATGTAGCATCATGTATGTTAAGCATGAAGGTTAAAACCTCATTATATGATTCACCACTACACAAACCATCACAAGGATGGTTTGGAGGGTCATGAATAACGAGAAATAAATCTAACTATCATAAGATCAAGTGACCAAGTACTCTCTAACCCGGGTGTGCCAACACATCATGAAAAGAATTAACTAAGTGAGGGAGGCTAGACGGGGCTAAGGTACTTTGATACTAGTAAGTCACTTGAGTATTTATACACAAGGCTCAAAATGAAGGAGTGGAACTAGTTTGGAAAGCCTAAGCTCCCATTGTTCACACTTCACAAGTCATAAGTTCATCATATGAAAGATGATGACTTGTGCTTGCTTCCATCATTTGATTTTATCATATATAAACAAAAGTATAAGATTTTTGAACTCATAACTTTGATGGTAATCACCTCAACACAAACCCACAACCATAGACTTGGTTGTGAGCTTCGTGGGTATAAGATTCCACCAAGTTATTAACAAGAACATGAACATACAAGAATATAAAAACAAAACAAAAAGTTTACACACTTTGGACCTCAAATGTGATGAGGTTTCACCTTAGATTACCAAGGTAATTTTGTGAAAACCTTCCTAGAGGTTATCAAGTGTTAAAGAAGAAGAAACGAGCAAGAAGTGGTTGTAGAAGTGAGCTAGAACTCACTTTGAATGCCTTGAACTTTCTGTCCAAAATCTGGAAAATTAGAGTGATTATAAAGTGTTTTTGAAGTGATTGAGAGGTTTGTAAAGTGGAAAAAAAGTGTGGGAAGTGTTGGTTATATAGTGGAGGGATTAGGGTTTGAGTTAGGTGTGATTTAATGCAATTAGGTGAGAGTTAAGACCAAAGAAACACAAAATTGACCAATACATGAGCTGGGAATTACATTATGCGGATTGGACCCCTTGGCGGGCCACGATGGGGGAGGGGGAGGTGCGTTACGGGGCGTGGCGGCCTTAGCTGCGCAAATTCTTTATTTTTTTGTCAAGTTTAGTCCTTGTGGTTTGATAAATGGCATATTATAAGGTGTTTTTAGGTATAATGTGCATATAATAAGTATAATAAACATAATATTATGGGTATCATGTGTATAAGACTCATATTTAGGTATTAATCAACTGTATAAGTATGAAAACAAGTCTTGTGAAGGTATAATCAAGTATATTCATGTGTAAACATTTAAATCCCATAATTATGAATACGTATCAAATGTATTTATGGATTGAATATGTGAACACGTATAAGTAACAAAGTATAATTCTTGTGAAATAATTCATTTTATTATGATCAATGCCTCGAGTTTACAACGATTTGAAATGAAGAACGATTACAAGGAATACAAGCTTCTGAAAATAGAAATACATTACAGACTTTCTAAATAAGGAAAGTTACGAAAAAGCGGGGCGTTACAAGCATTTCCCGTAAATGTTGAATTTTCAACTAAAATGCATAAATGGTTTCTATAACTTAAAACTTAGATGTTTTATCATTTATACAGGTTTTATAACTAATATAAACTGATTATAACATGCTCAACTTGTTCAATTCAGTTTAGGGTCTTATTCTATGTCAAAAGTCAAGCAGTTTGACTTTTGCTTTGACTTTTGATTCTGACCCGTTTGGTCAACGTTTAGACCTGTTTTAAACTTATTTTAGGACCATAATATTGTTGAGTATAACTCACTGAAGTTATACCATATGGTCAGTCCGTTTGATGGTTTTAATGACAAGTCGCAAATATATTGTTAAAAATGACCACAATGCCCTTATGTGGTCAAATGAACTAATTGAATGATTTTAAACTAAACCAAGATTATAATCTGACTTTGTAATAGTAAGTACTTCAACTAAGAATGTATTTTACTACTTGGACTTGTCTGATGCCCATCTGACTTTTCGAACCCGTCTTTATTTGCATAACTAGTTATGCGAACCTAGTTCGCATAAACTAGGAGTAATAGGTCAAAACCTTTTTAAATTCTTCCAGATCAGGATGTTGGTTTGATTTACTATTATCCAATGAGTCCTTACGCTCGGATAAGTATAAACCACATTCTAATCAACCTACGCTTAATCTAGTGATTAATCTTATTCTTACGTAACGGGTCGTGTCAAAGGAACTAACCTTTGACCCGTATACATTCTAACATATAGCTAAATCTGTTCACTCCGAACTATAGAACCCCCCCATATAATTGAACTTGAGTTTAATACTTTGTCTTTACGGCTTTTACTATATTTGAAAACCGGTAATGGTTGGAAGCTAGTTAAAAGGTAAATACTCTTAACTTATTTTCTTTGAAAACTTGGGGTATGGCGAATACGCTACTTGGAGCGGGTATTACATAAATGTAAGAACTCGGTTTAATCCGTTATATTTGATAACTGAAACAATTGGGGGTTATTGGTACCGTGTCCGGGCGTCCCGACTCATGAACTATTATGGCCATACATAATAACGTTTCGGGTAGGCATGCCAACTGTAAGACACGTTATTCAACTTTGGTGTGTACCTTAATCATTATAGCACTGAAAATGACCGGCTTTGATATCTGGTTCCCATTGTATGACAAATATGTAAATCTGGTGACAAGACTAAATCCCAAGAAATATTAAATGATTACCTGCGGGTTTTCTCTATGTATAAAATCATTTTTTAAAAACTTTTTCAAAATGAGTAAGTTAATTGTATTTACCAGCGAAAGCTGACGTATTTTCAAAAGACTAAACTGTAGGTACCGAACCTTGACAATTAGGCTGGGAATCTGGGTTGGCTATGATAAAAGCATTGGAATTTGCTACTCCTAGCTTAAGGCCTATGATGTCTAAGCTTAGTTTACTTCGATCCATCTGTGGGTTGTTATTTGAACACTAGAACAATTTGTATTTTGAATATTCGAAACTTTAATGTTATGAATGAATATTTTTATTCTTAATACTTCCACTGCATTATTATTAATTAATTGTGATGACTGCTACCCAACCGTCACGACTAAACCCATCCGGGCCCACCGAAAATCGGGGTGTGACAATTAGGCAAGAATGAGAGGCAAGTTACATGGCACAACATGATTGGGTGAGGGGGAAACTTTGCCTAAAGGGATTAGGCATGCACCCCTTACACCCTAAGTAGCTTCTTATCTCTAAGTCTCTGGGTTATGGAAGATTAGAAACTGCTACCCTTTGGATCTCTAAAGACCAGCAGGCACTCATTTCTTCTGAGAGGTGTGGGATTATTGAACATCGTCCTTTGGAGATTCCTCCAAAGCTACCGTGTATGTGCCAGCCTTTTGGTCTTTATCAGTTGTGAACACATGTGTTGTGACTGGCATACATGTCACAAGTATAGTCTTCTCTTCTTCATCAAGGTCTACAATCCAATTGGCATAACCATGTTTTTCTTTCAGATTGTTCAAGTAATTCTCCATGATTCTTGGATTGTAAGAGAAGATTTCCTAAGGCTTGAAAGGAACTACAACAGACTCCTTCTTTTTCTCAGCAAGGTAGATCTTTGTGTTCTCCCAATTTGGCTTAGGTGGGAATTTTTCTAGAT